>CAJHQP010003748.1:0-63415 GCA_905132765.1 Moricandia arvensis | reverse complement strand
CAGTTAAGTTATAGACAGAACGACAATCAAAAGAAGAATGAGAAGAAGAAGAAGAAGAAGAGAGAGCCAAGAAGCAGGAGAAGGAGAATCAAGGGAAGGTGAAGACATGCATAACAAGACCAGACAGGGGAAAGAAGAGAGAAAGATAGAGAAAGATAAGGTAGCAAGTAAAATATATGTAAGCAAGAATCTTATAGAGGGGAAGAAATGATATGAAAAAAGAAGGACAAAGTAGATCGCTATGCAAACCACTGAGAGAAGGTAGCTAACTTTAGGACGATATAGTCTATTGCCTATATGAAGAATACAGAATAAGCTATATAGATGATAGTAAGCGTGTCTATCAAGGGTGGAGAAGAAGAGATAGCACAAGATAGAATGCAAGCAAACGAAGAGAGCCATATGAAGTGGAAGAAGTGGATGAGAAGAAGATGTGTGGATTGGATGGAGGATGAGGGATAGGTTTAGTGTGAACAAAGAGAAGAGAAAGAACGAGCGAAGAGCCACGTAGAGTAGAAGTCTAAGAAAGAAGGAAAAAATAGATAGATCGTAAGATTAGAAGAAGTAGAGACAGAAGAAGAAAGAAGTACCGAAGAGAAAAAGAAAGGAAGATTGTGATATAGAAATACAAGCGACGAAAGAAGAAGAAAGACGAGATTAGAGAAGGAAAGATAAGGTGTATGCAAAAATAAAGACATGTGGATCAGGCATAATGAAAAATACGGAGGAACGTACATGCATACTCGAGTTAAGAAGAGAAAGCACAGATCAGGATGGAAGTGGAACACGTATACATGCGAGAGAAAGTAAATGACCTATGCAAGAAAACGAAAGAGAGAGAGGAGCACAATGTTGCTCCGAAATGAGCTTAAGTTCCGCATTGAGACCCAGAACAGAAGAAAATTCATGAGCAAAGAGCAGAAGTACAGAAGAAGAAAGAAGATAACGAAACGAAGCACGAAAATGACTAAGACCAGAAATGGCGATATCGCGATAGAAAAGTATGACGAAAGAAGATAATAGACTAAGTAAGAGCTAAGGACATAGAGAGAAAGAAAAGAAAGAGACGCAGGAAGAAGTAAGAGAGAGAGGAAGGAGAGTTATGCAAGCAAGTAAGGAAATAATGGAAAAGAAGAAGAAGGAAGAAAGAAGAGAAGAAGAGTTACAAAAGTTGAAGGAAGAGGAAAGTGAGACGAAGTACAGAAAGAAGAAAGAAGGCCATTGACTAGATATCTGCTGAATGGAAGCGAAGAAGAAAAGATGAAAGAGAAAGAAGAAGTAATATGCGAAAGCATAAGAATGACAGAAAAGATGAGAGTAAGGAATTGCAAAGGAGAAAGAATGGTAAGGAAGTAAGAAGAAGCATGGAAGGAGAACAAGAAGATAGTACGAAGAGAGGAATGATTAGAAGACAGAGTAACAGCAAGAAGATGACCACCAGAGAGGTTAAGCTATAGCAGACAGATAGAAGAAGAAGAAGAAGAAGAAGAAGAAGAATGATTGACATAAGAGAAAGAGAAGCACTTAGAATGCAACCATTCAAAACAAGAGAGATCATGTCGAGAGAGAGAGTAACGAGTAATGCAAAAGAAGCAAGTAGAAGACATGTATAGTGAAGAAGAAGAAGATGAGAGAAGAAGAGAAGAAGCAAGCAAGCGAGAAGAAAGTAAGGAGAGATAATAAGTTAGAGAAAATGAAACGTCAAATGGAAGACATTTCGAAAGTCTACAAGAAGTGTAAAAGCGCATGAAGAAGAGTATTCGAAAAAGAAACGAAGAAAGAGGAGAAAAACAGAAATGATAGAAGAAGAAAAGAGAAGAAGAAAGGAGAGAACAGGAGAAGAAAGTAGACACAGGAAAAGAAGTAGTAAGTACAAAGTCAAGAATGGAAGAAGAAGACAGAAGAAGAGAAAAAAAAAGGGGAGAAGGGGAGAAGGGGAGAGGAGGGAGGGAGGGGAGGAAGGAGATGGAGGGGAGGGGAGGGGGGAAAGAGAAGAAGGAGAGGAGGAGGGAGGGAGAGGGTTGCGAAAGGAAGAAAAGGATTGATATTGGAACTGTAAGTAATGAGAGAAGAAAAGAAGAGGAAGAAGAAGAATGAGACATACGAAGTGAGAAGGGAGCACCGTTTCAAATAAAAAATCAGGATCAAAAGAATAGAAAGATATAAGTCTTAAGGAAGGTCAGCGGGAAAGAAAGAGGGACTGAGTGTTAGCCATGAGTGAAAAAGTAGAACGAGTATAAAAAGAGAAGCCAAGTGCATGAGGAAGTAAGGAACGCAAGGCAGAGAGAGCGAGAGCGAGGAGAGCGGATGGCACAAAGGGAAAAGGTATGGCCTCAAAACTTTGCCAGAGATGCGTTCAAGTATAATAGCGTTGCAATAGACACCGATTATACTTTCACGAAGACTTGGGAAGAGTGTCTCGTGATAAAACTAGTTGGTTACCTTCACCAGAACACCCGTGCATAAGCGCATTCTTGTAACACTACAAATTCTTAAACCATACAAGTTGTGGCATCTGGCCACCGCACACCTTCACACAGTAACCAACCGCCTAAACTGCTGTTTCAAAATTTTCTCGGAACGTGCGCATAGTTTGTGTGTGGTAGCGCTGCAATAGAATTACACATTATTTCTAAACAAGAACTCCCTATATTTCAAATTAAAGATGGGGTGGCGTTGGAGACAAGTATCACAAGTTATCTAAGCACTAGACAGATTGAAGACGACCCTTAAAGAATGAACACTGACTTTTCTCCCTGTTATGGTGGACCATCGGCTGTGAGTGTTAAGTAGAGTTCAAAATTCTGAGGGTATAGTAGTAGAAGAATGCAACCACATACTCAAAATATGTAACCGGAAGCGACTATAGGTGGAATCCGATTGAACGTCACAGTTTCTTCATAACTCGTTTGTTTGTCCTTCCCCACCTTGATCTCTCAAAACTTGTTCACGCCAACCAGAACTGTTCCAGGTCTAAGACGAAACACCAACGCTTCGTAATAGATAATTGGTCGTCCTCGCTCTAAGCTCCTTAGACGATGCTCTTCTGGACAATCCCACTAAGGGCAAAGCCTACAGACTAGAGTAATCAAGACTGCTAACGCCCTACAACTAGCGTATGAAGTCTATTGGGTATTAAGTTCGTTTTCATAACCCTACCTGTGGGAGCTTGAGATACAAAGGGCAGCACGTTCTACTGAGTGTAACTATTCAGGAACTTTTTGAATATCAAGGACATCGATGATGACAATATCGCATAATAAGGTGGTGCACTGAGCTAAGAGGAGGATAATAGGCGTTCTGACTGATATAAATGCTCACAAATCTACTACAAAGGAAAAGTAAACAAAAGATGTTCGTATCATGACAAGCCAGCTAACTCATTAGGGCAATCTGCAATTGCCAACTCTTTGCCATCTTGAAACATATTCGCTTGTTAACTTGTTTGTTTCCAAAACTCTAGGGGTTCGTTGCACAGCCTTGTTCTAGTCCCTAGTCTATAGTTTGTAATTAAAAGGTGAGGTCTGGACAGTACGACCTCACGTTCATCTCTTCATTACTAGAAGTCAGACTCCACGGACACTAGCGAATGTTGTTGGCTTCTGTTGGGACACCAAGTCTCGCATGTGAGTGCAGTAATGTTGACCTCCGCACCGCTGTATATGGCTCTAGGCGCTTGAAAGCTCAGTATCTTGCTCTGACCTTCTATCAACACATCGCAAGCCAGAGGGGTGAAGAGTACCATTACCCGGTTACCAAAGATTCGCGTAAAACTTCACCCTGATCAACCCTCCAAACCCAAGTCAGAGCTTAATGATTAAACGTGAAGCCGGCTTCTGAGGAGCAGACCCTCTGGTTCCATAGCTTGTATATAATTCTAGGTTCTTGAACGTTGATACTGATCTTTTGCTTTTTGCCTTTTTTTTATTAGGTTTCAAGAATTCAAAAATCAATGAAATAACACCGAGTTACCCACATCTTGAGAAGTATACAGGATCAACGAAGGAGAAACAAGGTGACCTTGTTCTTTGAAATTGTTTCCTTGTCAGATAAGTTGAACTCGAAAAAAAAACCCTAAACAAAATTAATTGTGTAAATGTCTGGAAGTACCCCTCAATATTTGAAACCCTGTTCTTTTAAACCTGCCCAGCCAAGCACCTTGCGTTCTTTATGTGTAACGCCACCGGGCGTATTTGCAAATGCCGGATCAAGACGGAAGGGAGCCGCAGCCCAGTTAAGAAGGACATCAAGAAAGGTAAGTGAACCAATCACCAGCAGTGAGCAGCAAAGGAAAAGCGAGGAACAGAAACCGGATACAGCCAAGGGTCAGAGTACAGACAGCGAGGGATGAGAACGGAACTGGGGAGATTACCCATCCCACGGACGTAGGTCCTCAACGAGTGTTAGAATTACTCCCCATTGCATATGTCTTACCTTGATCATGAACTCATTTGAATTTATGTCTGTGCTGATTTTATTTATTTGGCCTTAAGCCAGTTTTGCCCTTCTATATTTCCAACACTAGAGACTGAGTACTTTAGGCTCCAATTCTAGTATGAGGTGTGAAGTAATTTAATAAGGAAGGCACTTATGGTTGTGATTATGTGGACTTGGCTACTATTTACCTATTTTATTTAATAGCATAGTCAGAAGAAATGTTCTTCAGTGGATTGTTACGTATAATTTGTTCCTATACATAGATCTGTTTGACTATATGTTTGATTAATGTATGTGGATGCAGTGACAATATGAACATGTGTGCGTCCGTGACAACCTTCATTTTGAGATCCCAGCGTCTAATTTTGAATTTGATAAGATTAAGATTAACCCTTCTAAGAATGGACTTTTCACACGAGTAAAGTAGATCATATTCTCCATTATCATAAATTGTACCTCATCAGTGTACGTGAACGGGAAAAATGACCCTACATAGTTCGTCTGGACCTTGGAAAACACCTGAGTCGAGGTCCTAGAACATTATCACTTTAGTTTCGTTTCCAAGAAGAAGACCCTTCTGCTTTATGCCTGGAATAGTAACCCTATATACCCTTATAACTCCATCTAACTTGACGGCCAATGCACTTGACTGTGAAATGCTGAGTAATTTGAAGAATCCTACTAGTGTAATGGAGAAAGAGAGATTTCAGCACTAGAGCATGGAAAAGAGATCACACTTAGGACTCCTTATCCTTTCATCCATCTTGTTGTTCCTGAGTGGCTCACTCATTTTTAGCTGGTTCCCACCCTTAAAACCCATAACCTTTATTCCACCTTCATGCATTATGTTATTCTAATTGTCATATGTGTAGAATTGTGCAAAAGGGTCGGAGAGGAAAGAATCAATGCAGCCTTAACTCGTTTTTTCTGCATTGAACCACTGATAAAGGGTGAAGAGAACAAGGCAGAAATATCAGGGCGTTGAGAACGAAGCAGTCGATGAGAGCAAGCTAATCAGAAAGACTATCCGACTGTTCTCTGAAGTAAGGAACAAGGAGACATAGAAAATCAAAAGAAGGGCATCAGAACCATCAGAGGCACCAAACATTATTTGTAAATACCCTCTCTCATCATCATCATCATCATCATCATCATCACCATCTATTCAGTTATTCAGTTAAAAAAACGTTATCTATTTACATTCCCATTGATGATTGAGAGAGGACGATATAATTCAGAAACAGTGTCTCTGATTGGAAAAACATATCGGCGGTGAACAAGTTTGAGAGATCAAGGTGGGGAGGACAAACAAAACGAGTTAGACTGTGGAGATCAATGGATCCATCCGCTCTTACAATTTTGTGTGATCCCCTACATTCCTCTACAGAAAATGGTAACCACTAAAACTTACAGCCCCACAAACAGAAAAAGCATGTTCATACCTAGCGTCGTCTACCCTGTCTAGTGCTTTGATAAAATATGCTCACGCCACCCTTAATTTGAATATAGGGAGTTTTGTTAGAAATGTGTAACATTGCAGGTTTGACACACACAACATGGAGCCGATTTTGAACAGCAGTTAGGGGTGTTCTGGTAAGGGTGTGCGGTGCCAGATGCACAACTTGTATGGTTAAGATTTGTGGTTAAAGAATGGTTAGGGGTGTTCTGGTAGGAGAGTTCCCACACCTTCAGTCTTGTCTAGCATGTTATAATGCTTGAAAATGTTTGAGGACAAACCTTCTTCTTCTTCTTCTTCTTCTTCTTCTTCTTCTTCTTCTTCTTCTTCTTTCTTCTTCTTCTTCTTCTTCTTCTTCTCTCTTCTTCTTCTTCTTCTCTTCTTCTTCTTCTTCTTCTTCTTCTTCTTCTTCTTCTTCTTCTCGTTCTTCTTCTTCTTCTTCTTCTTCTTTTCTTCTTCTTCTTCTTCTTTCTTCTGTCTTCTTCTTCTTCTTCTTCTTCTTTCTTTTCTTCTTCTTCTTCTTCTTCTTTTCTTCTTCTTTTCTTCTTCTTCTTCTTCTTCTTCTTCCTTTCTTCTTCTTCTTCTTCTTCTTCTTCTTCTTTCTTCTTCTTCTTCTTCTTCTTCTTCTTTTCTTCTTCTTCTTCTTCTTCTTCTTCTTCTTCTTCTTCTTCTTCTGTCTTCTTCTTCTTCTTCGTTCTTCTTCTTTCTTCTTTCTTCTTCTTCTTCTTCTTCTCTTCTTCTTCTTCCTTCTTCGTTCTTCTTCTTTCTTCTGCATTCTTCTTCTTCTCTTGCTTCTTCTTTCTATCTTCTTCTTCTTCTTCTTCTTCTTCGTTCTTCTTCTTGCTTCTTCTTCTTCTTCTTCTTCTTCTTCTTCTTTCTTCTTCTTCTTCTTCTTCTTCTTCTTCTTCTTCTTCTTCTTCTTCTTCTTCTTTCTTCTTTCTTCTTCTTCTTCTTCTTCTTCTTCTTCTTCTTCTTCTCTTCTTCTTCTTCTTTTCTTCTTCTTCTTCTTCTTCTTCTTCTTCTTCTTCTTCTTCTTCTTCTTCTTCTTCTTCTTCTTCTTCTTTCTTCTTCTTCTTCTCTTCTTCTTGCTTCTTCTTCTTCTTCTTCTTCTTCTTCTTCTTCTTCTTCTTCTTCTTCTTCTTCTTCTTCTTCTTCTTCTTCTTCTTCTTCTTCTTCTTCTTCTTCTTCTTCTTCTTCTTCTTCTTCTTCTTCTTCCTTCTTCTTCTTCTTCTTCTTCTTCTTCTTCTTCTTCTTCTTCTTCTTCTTCTTCTTCTTCTTCTTCTTCTTCTTTCTTCTTCTTCTTCTTCTTCTTCTTCTCTTCTTCTTCTTCTTCTTCTTCTTCTTCTTCTTCTTCTTCTTCTTCTTCTTCTTCTTCTTCTTCTTCTTCTTCTTCTTCTTCTTCTTCTTCTTCTTCTTCTTCTTCTCTTCTTTCTTCTTCTTCTCTCTTCTTCTTTCTTCTTCTTCTTCGTTCTTCTTCTTCTCTTCTTCTTCTTCTTCTTCTTCTTCTTCTTCTTCTTCTTCTTCTTCTTCTTCTTCTTCTTTCTTCTTCTTCTTCTTCTTCTTCTCTCTTCTTCTCTTCTTCTTCTTCTTCTTCTTCTTCTTCTTCTTCTTTCTTCTTCTTCTTCTTCTTCTTTTCTTCTTCTTCTTCTTTCTTCTTCTTCTTCTTCTTCTTCTTCTTCTTCTTCTTCTTCTTCTTCTTCTTCTTCTTCTTCCTTCTTCTTCTTCTTCTTCTTTTCTCTTCTTTCTTCTTTTCTTCTTTCTCTTCTTCTTCTTCTTCTTCTCTTCTTCTTCTTCTTCTTCTTCTTCTTCTTCTTCTTCTTCTTCTTCTTCTTCTTCTTCTTCTTCTTCTTCTTCTTCTTCTTCTTCTTCTTCTTCTTCTTCTTCGCGAAATTTGACAACGAGGGAGGGCACACAATAGATTTCTATAACTCTAATGGTGAAGCTACACTGAGTATTAATAGTGGTTTTGGTTTTAAGTCTACCATGAATAGGAAATTATCTAAAATACTAAAGTGAATGCAATATGAAAAAGTGGTAGATCTAGCGTTTTAGGCAAGTGAATTATAGTGGATAAGATACAAGGAATTATAAATATGTGAGAACAATAAATGTTAACTAGTGTGACCCTCTCTTATCCCCTCTCGTGTGTGGACAAAGAAGTGCACCGTCGATCGACGACTAAGGCTTGATGTCGATCGCTGCTAATCAGACAAGAAGTTCGTCCACCATGCTAATTAGACCAGATCTTGCATGCATCTAACACCTAGCGCTAATTTTAGCAAAGAACCTGCTCTCTTAGTTGTCCATGTCCTAAGTTCAGGTTCCTAGTTAGCTACTCTAGAACGCAATCATTAAACACAATTCCAAAGATTGATACTACTTCATCCTAGCAATCATATTTTGGGGCTAATTCGTCACTACTATTATGAACCATAATTTTAACAGGTGAATTACTCACACATGATCAAAGAAAACATGATGAGCTGAATAATATAATGCATATAATAATAAATGGGGTTCCAATATAGATTTCTGAGGGAGTTCAAATCTTCTCCCCTAAACTACTAAAAAGCTCAATGCAAAAAAACTAAAAGTTGTAAAATAAATTGTGGTAATCCGCCTAAACAATGGCATAACCCATATAAACTAGGTCAAAACTTGTCTAGGGGCATACTCGTAATCCATCTTGACTTGAGCTTGGCGTCGGCCAATACTCTACGAGTGAGTCGTCGATCGAGAGCAAGGATGCTCTGTCGATCGAGAGCAAGGATGCTCTGTCGATCGAGAGCAAGGATGCTCTGTCGATCGATGGCCATGATTGACCACAACTAATACTTTCTTGAATGTGTCCAGCTACTGGATATTGCTTCTGAATAATCTAACTAGCTCCATGATCCCCATAATGCTCCAAAACGTACATAGACCTGTAAAAACTCTGAAAAACAGTCCATATACATATAATAGACTCCAAATAGGGTCCAAATGATGGTCTAGAACTAGTAAATAACAAGGTATATCAAATATATAAGAGAGACCAAGGCGAGGGAACACAAAGTCACATAATCTCTGAGCAAAACACTTAGCACTTAGAGCAATATTAGGCAATTTTCGTTTCTTGTCATCGAGCTGTGACTCAACTAGGTTTTAAGGTCATAGGTGGTTAGAACTAGGGAACTCGCCAACAGCTCTTGCGGCCGAGGCTTTCACATGCTGTAAACGCTCATACGAAGATTCGAAATAAGATTGTATTTTCTCTGTTCCTATTCCAATTTACTTTATCTTGTCTGGTTTCGATTTTGATCACTTGTTGTTTGGCTCAGCAAAAATTTGGGAGCTAAGGGAAAGTTAGGGTTTCATAGCTTTCCTCCAATTACGAAAAATCGACGGTGTGAAATTTATCCCATAGTTGGCGCTAGAAAGAGGGGGAGGGGGGGGTTTACGAATCAATCTAACTCGCAGCCACAAAACACTTGGTCAGATATGGGAGCATACACTCAGGACAGTCAACCAACTCACGATGGCAACACTGTCAACGACAACGTTGAATGCACTCCAGCAGCAAACGCAGACACCGCAACGTTCGAGTAGATTAAAAAGATAAGATCACGATTTCTCTTGCTAAAGAAGTCGAAACCCTAACAGCGAGAGCCAGGGGCATTCTTCTGCTTGGAACTACTAGAATCCGCGGAAGTAGACTCGATTTTACGACTCTGCACGACAGGCCTACTAACACAAAGAACGTTCTGTTTGATTAAACTCAAGACGAAGCAGATCCTAACGTGACACGACCAAACACAGACGATATCCAACCTCTCGATCAAGAACCAAGAGATGATGAAATGTAACGGGTCAATTTGGAACCCAGAGATCAGTCCGACCCTTTGGACAAGGACGCTGACGTGTATCCGAGGAGGTTAACGCAGACACCACAACGTTTGAGTAGATTAAAAAGAAAAGATCACGAGTTCTCTTGCTAAAGAAGTCGAAACCCTAACAGTGAGAGCTAGGGGCATTCTTCCGCGTGGAACTACTAGAATCCGCGGAAGTAGACTCGACTTTACGACTCCGCACGACACGCCTACTAACAAAAAGAACGTTATGTTTGGTTAAACTCCAGACGAAGCAAATCCTAACGTGACACGACCGAACACGGACAATAGCGAACCTATCGATCAAGAACCAAGAGATGATGAATTGTAACGGGTCAACTTGGAACCCAGAGATCAGTCCGACCCTTTGGACAAGAACGCTGACGTGTATCCGAGGAGGACTTTTGGTTTGATATACCAATGAATGAAGAAGAAGAGAATATCTTCTGGGTGGAACAGGAAAAGTTAGCCGAAGAACTGGCTCGAGTTACTCAAATCAAATGACGAGAAACTCGTAAAACTGCTAGAAATGATCTTGACGAGATGCGCAATCTCCGCGACTATATCACCAAAATGGCTGCGGAAGTGAAAGCCGTGAAATCTCAAATTCACGACGCCACCAGTGCTGCACCAGAGATCAACAGACTTCTTGAGGAGGCTCGGAAAACTCTGTTCACCGCTAGTATCACCGAGACAAAAATCTCACTCCCTGGGAGGATCAAAATTCTCATGTATGACGACACCAGCGATCCCAAAGGGGATCTGCAAACCTTCCAGATCTTGATGGGTAGGGCTAAACTTAGGTAAAGTGAAAGAGATGCAGCTATTGCCGCCTCTTCGTTGAAAATCTCCAAGAAGCAGAACTCAAATGGTTTTCTCGCCTAAAACAGAACTCCATCGGAAATTTTCGCCAAATCACTTTGGAGTATCTCAATCAATATTCCATGTTCATAGATAGAGAAGCCTTCGATGTCTACCTTTAAATCTTAGCCCAAAAGGAAGACGAATCTCTCCACGACTTGCCAAGGGCCAGCGGTAAAGTGGCTATCGACACGCTCAGAAAAACGCTCTGGTAGAAATCCAAATCCAGAAACTGGATAACTCTCGAAACACCGAGCACGATCCAACATGCTCTCCATAAAACCACGAACTGTATCATCATCGAAGAGGAGATGAAAGTCCTATAGCAGAAACATAAGCCGAAAATGCATCTGCGAAGGACGCAGCACCAGACCTTAAGTCGAAAAACAAACTAGGACGAGAATACATCCTTTAAGTTTCACCAGGCAAAGGGCCACTCCACGATTAACTGCAAATTTACGGTGCAAAGCTAATGGACAAGTTTCTTGAAAGAGGGATCTCAGAGGTGACTCCTATAAAAGATCTCATTCAAGATGCCGAGCGACCGCCAAAAAGAAATCAAGCCCTGCCAGAGGAAAACACTCCCCATAGAAATCAATCAGGCGAGAACAAAAAAAAAACGGGGAAGAAAGCTAGACGAAAGAGGCAACGACAACAATCGTCACAGGGTAAACATGATCATTGGAGGATCACACTACTACCTCGACACTGTCACGTCGATAAAGGCTTATCAAAGAAAATCTGAGACAATTGCAAACTGGTCACCGCCCCAAGACCCCTGAATTACACGATCACCTTTGAGGAACATGAGACATCAGAATCAATAAACCTTACAGCGATTCACTTTTAATCGATCTCGTGATAATCTCAAAGTCACCAAGGTCCTTGTAGACACGGGAAGTTCAATCGACGTTATTGATAGGTCCTAATATTTATCACTTTTAGACCATGTTATAGGCCTTATTTGGAGTCTGTTATGATTGTCTAGGATGTGTGTTTAGAGTCTTTTCAGGTCCAGGTAAAATTTGGAGCATTGTATAGATTGTGAGGCTCTTGACAGCTCAAACAGAGAGGAACCCCGTAGCTGGTCAAATTCAGCTAAGTACGATTCGAGATAGAGATTTGCGTCGATAAATGATTCACCCTTGCCGTTGATTGACGGTCGACACGCAGAAGCCTAATTAACAAAGTACCCAACTTAAAGCCCAGGTCATGAAAATTACAAGATTGCCCTTGGACATGTTTTACCTAGTTTATATTATCATTGCTGGTGTTTTATGCAAAGAGAGGCGTCTTCTACAAGTTTAGAGTTTTCATAGAAAACATAGTAGTTTCTTGGGGAGAAGATCAAGACTTCTTTCAAGCTTTATATTTGAACCCCAGTTTATATCCCTATTAATCTTATGCATTATTTTATGTTTATGATTATGTTCTGCTTAGCTATGTTTGAGTAGATCTCTTGTTAGATTTAGGCTTTAACAATGGTTTTGACGGTTTAGCCAAAATTAGAATGGATAGGGTGATTATTAGATCTATCATTCGAATTGGGTTTATTGTCTGTCTTCTAGAGTAGCTAACTAGAAACCTGATAATTAGATAGTTGATAATGCAAAAGTAGAATCGTTACCTAAACTAATCCTGTTGAGCTTAAGTTACTAGGGAGAATCTAGAAACTGGTCAAGTAATTCTAAGTGAACCAATCAAATCTAATCGTTTAATGCTTGACTAAGAAAGCCATCAATCGTTTCCGTTTTCATACCATTGATCGACGGTCATTCTAATTTTCACACTTTAGTTCTACACTCCGAGCTTAGCCATAGGAAAAATATAAATTATATCTTTACTTATTAAATTCGTGTTATATGATTGAAAAACCCTGGGCTTCTATTCATTATAATTCACTACCTAAAAACCATAGATATAGCTATTTTCCTTACTTTTTTATATATCAACTCTTTCCCATTAACTTTTCTTAAAGTCTTATTAATTTCCTAGCATAACAGACGATAATCAAATCTATTGTGTGCCCTCTATCAATGTGGATTCGATCTCTAAGTACTGCAACTGAGCCTCCTATTTGACAGAGTAATCAGTAGCTCTAGGGTAATTTGAGAACCTATCAAATTTGGTGTCATTCCCGGGGAGCATGGATCGCCATTAGATCTGTTTTCAAGTTTTGTCTAGATTTTTTTTAGTTTACTTACAAAACAAAATTCCTGTTGCCTTTAAAGTGCATGCCCATATGTACCAGAAACAACAATGAAAAGACTTAATTTTCCCAGACCCAATAGCAATCGAATATAGGATCCACAAGAAGAAGCGACAACAATCGATCGACACCAACACTTCTTCTTCGATCGACACTCATCTGCCAGAATTGATTGACACTAACATTGAAACAATGATTGAGGGTAATTCCCGAGCAAAGATGTTTGCTATGCTGATCGTGACTAAAAGTGAGAGAGGAGACCTGTATGACTTGGAAGTTCATCTGCGTAATGCAACATGTCAGACAATTGATGATCAGGGTACTGTAATCCCTGAACCAGAAGAAGCTGATGTAGCTGAAGCTCATGCTGCTAAAACTAGAACATTGGCTGACTACAATCGTCCAGATCAATTATATGCCAACATAAGATCTATTCGTACCCCATCTTTCTAGAGGAACGATTTTGAGCTACAACCAGCCTATTTTACACTTGTGGCACAGACGCCATTTCATGGACGTTCCCATGAGCACCCTATGGATCATTTGGAGCCATTTGAGGATCTTGTGTCTACCATCAGGGGTAATGGAGTCCCAGAGGAATACCTTTTATGCAACCTCTTCAAATATTTGCTTGCTGGAGATGCTTCATAATGACTTAAGCAGCTACCACCAAGATATCTTACATCCTGGACAGACATCAAAAACGCCTTCCTGCGTAATTTCTTTGATGATGCTAGAGCTGAGGATTTGAGGGGCAGAATTACTACATTCACACAGGAGCCAGCATAGTCTTTCAGAAACTCCTAAATCAGATTCAAATCCTACTAAAAGATTGTCCACACCATGGATTCAATGAAGTGCAACTTCTTAGCACTTTTTTCAGAGCTATTGATTTTTCATACCAGATGGCATTAGACACAGCCAAGTTAGAAACTTCTGCACTATGAGTCCAGAAGAAGCTACCAGATTGATGGAGAATTTTGCAGCTAGAAACAGCACAAGGAAGAATGATCATGAGAGGAGAGAATCGACCCCTACTCTTACCAAGGGTCAGATGGAAGAAGTAAAAGCCAAGTTGGATAGTGTTCAAAGGTTTCTGAAAGTTAGCTTCACAGAAGGTGTATAAGCTATAGGATCTGACATTGAGAAAGGTGAAGAAGAGGATGTGAACTTTGTTGGTGGATATAAATTCGAGAGATATGAGAACCAGAGGAACATAAAATCTTATGGAAATGGTCAGAGGTGTAGCTAAAACCAAGGATCACAGCAGCAGAGACCCTACAACAACAAGATTGAAGCCATGATTGACAAGATTCTGGAGGGACGTCAGAAGATGACAGTGGGTTTTAACAGAAAGATTGATGCTGTCTATGCCAACCTCAACACTAAATTTGAAGCTCTCAACACCAATGTGAAGAAGCTGGAGAATCAAGTTGTTCAAAACAGTGAAGCTACACAAGAAAACTAGTCATTGAAAATATTGTGGCTGGACAGAAGCACCACGTCAGGCACTAGGTGGAAGAAATTCGTGAGGCTCCCCTGCCCTGTTCAAACGACAACCAAAGCTAACTATTGAACGACAATACCTGAAGAATTCAAGTGTGAAGAAATGGACATCAATCGGCAGAAGGACCCTACCATCGATCGAAACAGAAGTATGTCGGTTGCCAAGCATATACCTAAGTCTTTTATATACTCATACGCACTCGAAAGCCACCTACCCAAACCTAGACAGACAGATAAACCAGTCCTTACAGTAACTGAGGAAGCTATGGATGGACATTCTAGAAGAAAGAAGAAGATTCCTAAGCGTCTTAAAAGGGAAGAAAATGAGAAAGAGATGGATAGCTTTCCTAAGATAGTCCTTAGTATCCCTTTAGAGACCCCTTTCGAGGAATCTTATTACAGATTATGAATGTTCTTCAGAGAAACCAAAGAGACCAATGAGGACATTCAAAGAATGTTTAATCATCTGAGGGAGAATATAAAGCAGAGGGTTAAGTTGAAGAAGAAAAGAGACCGTGGAAAGTTTGTGATTCCCTGCAACATCAAGGGACATGACTACCCTCATGTACTATGTGACAGCGGTTCTTCAGTAAGCATTCTGCCAAGAACCATGGCAGAGGTGCTCAACTTAAAGGTGGAGCCTTCCAGTGATTCATTCACTTTTGTGGATTGCTCTAAGGTAAGTTTAGGAGGAATAGTCAAAGACCTCCAAGTGCAAATCGACGATGCCCTAATTTATGTAGAATTTCATGTCTTAGACGTCCAAGTGGAACAGAATTCATCCCTAGTACTTGGAAGAGTCTTCATGGCCACAGTAGTAGCAGTATGCGACATGAATACAAACAGGTTATATCTATCTCTTATTGATCAAAATGATTACTATGAACCTGTTAAAACTAGAACCAAGGCTGCTCTCACTGATTTGGTTCATAAAGCATGACTTGTGGCCACGTGTTTCTGCGATTTTGAGCAAGAGAATGAGTTGGATGAGGGAGCATCAAACGACATAAAGGCCAAACAAACGGTCGACAGAAACAATTACAATCAGTTGACATCCAGCCATTGATATAGATTGACAACCCTGACCTAGGGCATGATACGGCTAACCCAGATTACAAAGCTTCTTATCTTGAATAAGAAGCAATTGAGTATCGTGCTCTTGCACTAGAGGAAGCTAGAAATTTCAAAGGATCCGATGAAACTCTGATAGCAACATTGATCTACGGTGGCCCTATACCATCGATTGACGCTAATCTGGAAGAATACAATGCAAATTATTGTTATGGACTAGATGAGTTTGGAATTATGAGGGATCTATAAGGACATGCACGAGAAATGGATGGACGAATTCTCAATGTATCTAAGAAAGATGTAGCAGACATACTCGCAATGGCCAATGGATCAGGAAATCTCTTTAGACAATAGCAACATGAAAACCATGCAGATAAGAACAAAGCATCGATAGACACAACATTGCTACCGTCGATGGACACTAGCCTTATAGACGACTTTGTCGGCTACAAATCAGAACCTGAAGTGTTTGATCCAGAGAAATTTGATTATGGGGAAGAAAGAGATGAGCATGGCGTCTACAAAGACAAATATGGCAATGCACGAGCTATAGATGGCAGAACGCAGCCATCCTTGGACAATATCTCCAACAGTTTTGATGACATATCCATACCTACAGATGCCAGATTGGCTGGTTACACAAAGCATTGACTACCTTCAAGAGAAGATGAGTCAAATTGAGATCACCTAGGAGAACATGGACAACCAAAGAACCAGAGGTGAGGAAGCCATTAGAAGCTTCGTTGGTACCTGGTTCCAGATGAACAAAGAAGATGTGGACACATTTTTATCAACAAGTGATACTCTACACCCATCTTAGTCCAAAAGTGCTAAAAGTCAAGCTAAAGATTATTAGCAAGCGCTGAGTGCGAGGCTAGCCACTATTTGGAAATTTTAAATTCATTTTATTTTTATTATTTTACTAATTTTCATTTTTCTTTATGTTTATGTCAAAAAATAGGAAATATCGAGAACTACCATCGGTCGATACCGATCACCATCGGTCGACGTCATTACATTACTGTAGATCGACACTCGTAACAGAGTTTGATGTTTTCGACTATCATTAACACATTTAATTATTATTTAATTTTGCCCACCTAGCCGAGATGGGATAACACTGGGGAAAACATTATTTAAGGATGGGGGAGGTTTAATGATATTGCTTTGTATTTTGAGTTTTATTCTTAAGTTTTTAATTGAGTTTTGTTAAGTCAAAAAAACAGATTATGATCAATTTAAGTTTTTACTTATTATCTAACAATTTTACAGCAGCATTCTAGATTTGTTGATTGCATAAAGTACTTGAAATACCAAAGTGGATCATCCTACCACTATAACGCACTTTCTTAGAGAGTTTGAAGGAACCGAAGCTAACTTCCAACCTAATGCTGACTTATTTCTTGGTTATGGGTTTGGCATACATTGGATCGGATTCCTCTTCCAAATCTGGATAGTAAAGTATGTGTGCTTCTGATTACACACACACTCTCTCTCTCTCTCTCTCTCTCTCTCTCTCTCTCTCTCTCTCTCTTCAACATCTATATTATAAAAGATTGAGATGATTTCCTGAAGCAAAGGGGTAAGTATAATACCTATGACCTCATTATTCTTATTCAGAAAGGAATGATCACACACTGTGAACGCGAAAAAAAGAAATTCAACGGCCAAGCAATTAAACAAAAATTTTAAGCGCTTTCAAACTAGTTACAAGATCGAACGATATCTTCATTGAAAACATGAAATCATTTCACCAAAATGAAAAAAACATATTGTTGGAAATAGAGAGACGTCGCAGATTTTCGAATATATATTTCCGAAAACTCAAACGAAACTACTAAAACAGTTCTTAGGCGACTATAAATTAACAACTAACACAAGTTAGAAAAGACAAGTGCATGCTCTTACATCACATTCGTCGACTGGACCCAAATAACAAATCAAATGTTCTCAAACGAACACTTAGCCCGACCTACTCCTCTCATAGAATTGGTCATCATACATCCGACACAAGGATAAGCATGCTCTAGAAATCTGAAATTTTGGTCAGTAATTCCGAGACTTTAAAACTGGCAGGAGAGATACTCAATTCCCGATCGATGCAAATCACATAAGCCAAGAACTAATCACATATTTCAATGCCAAAATGAAATCAGGTTGAAATCTTAAACAAGTCAAGTAAGTCGGGATCGAACCCGTAAACGGCACGTAAATAAAACAAGCGCATACCCTAAAACTCCACTTTTTAGTTTCAAATGCTTAGTATCATTGTTACAGGATACACAAACTTGCCTCTTTGTTGATACTTGGACGTTCATACACTTCTCAAAAATCCTACGTCTCAAAACCTCTGTCCTAACATTACTACAAGTTTCACAATCCTCTAGAACAAAGAAAATGGGGAACACACTCACACTCTCTCGTTCTTGTTGACTCTTTGCTCGTAAAAAAAGATAAGGCTAGGAAACAAAGATATATTCAAAAGGCCCCAAGAAGCAAAGTACGATACATAGCACGAACACAAAAGGGAAAATGCTCTCTTCGAATACAACTAACCTTCATGTGCTATAAAAACATTACCCGAGATCGAGTAATCACTGACACCAAGAGGAACTGGAACCTGATCCACCTCGACATCTTCTCCAGGGGCATCAGATCCGACCACCTCCGAGCCATGAGAAATGTGGATCGGAGCCCAGTGTTTCCAGATCCTGCCTTCGATCTGAGGGATCATCGGCTCCGTATTAGCCAGATTGTTCAGATGCCTCGACATCTTTGTCTTCACAGTTTCAAAGTCGTAGTCATCAGCATGTGTGCGCCGCAAAGCACATTTGGAACCTTGGTACTCATGGTAGTCCCCAAAGTACTTTTGCACCTACTTGAACTCCCCAAATTCAGCCGCAAACCGAGTCGAGTGATCGTTCAGGATCGAGGCCATCTCCCTCCGTCCAGCTCAACGTGTACGATGGAGACTTGAAGCTCGCTCCTATTCGAGGTCCTTCTCACACAAAGACTGCGGTTTGACCTCTCCCTTCAAACGGGCAATATCCTTCTCATCCACCATGTAAGGACAAGCTCGAGCCTGACATTACAAAACCACTGCTCGAACTCGCTTTGGAGAGAAGTAGCCCCAGTAAAACGAACCGCCATGGAGAATATCCCTAACGATGAATGTATCTGCAGGAAACGGGGGAACAAGATCAGCAACTGCAAAACAAAGAAAATAGATAAGTGGTCAGACATTGGAAAAAATAGAAACGACCAAAGTATCTTATCACGATACCCTTGGGACCCCATCTACGCCTGAAAATAGGAATGCATTCTTTCGTGCCCGAAGCACTGTCTATGCGCACGGAGAAGTAACGCTGGTCCCAGCTGTGAAAATTGGATTTAAAAGCCTTGATTACCTCCTTATTGTTCCTCGGACTGAGACAGTACCGGAGGGCCAAACTTGTACTTTGGGGATATAGAAAATCCTCAAATCAATCATTAAGTCCATCCCCCGCTCATAGCTCAAGACCAGTAGTCCAACGAGATGTTGTAGACCAACAGGGGGAAAGTTGACTTATCAAGAACTCGTAGGGGTCTAAGAATCCAATTATAACCTCTGGAATGGGAAACCACAAGCGACAAAATAGGAAGTGTTCCTTGTAACATGTGAAGTAACCACGAGGGGGAGCATCATCACTTTCTCTGTGTTTCAGAATTCGAAACTCTACCTCCTCCAGGACTCGACAAAAGTCTCAAATGGTGGCGAAGTAAAAATGCTTACACTGACTCGGCCCATCAGCGGCACTTCTGAATTTGGATCTTGCTGGATAGCAAGGCTAAGCTGGAGGCGGTACCATACTGCAGGCAGCTTTCCAGTACGCAAGCGCCTCTTAGGGTCAACAGAATTCGGCAAGAACTAGACTTTTGGAATAACCTCATCATCCCAAACGCGTAAGCTCTCTGGAACGAAAGAAAAGGGTGGTGCATTCTCCAATATTCTCTTTCTAGGACCCATGACCAAAATAGCAAAGAGAAATAAGAGAGAAATATCTTTTCGACCACAAAGACAATTTCTTGTGGAAATGAGCAAGTGAGGAATCTCAAAACTTACTCACATACTTATAGGGAAAAAATCTACTATTCACCCTTAGAAATTTTGATCATCA
The DNA here is from genome assembly GCA_905132765.1 of Moricandia arvensis. NCBI lineage: Eukaryota > Viridiplantae > Streptophyta > Magnoliopsida > Brassicales > Brassicaceae > Moricandia > Moricandia arvensis. The sequence goes on along the minus strand of CAJHQP010003748.1, from coordinate 43,849 downwards.
ATTTAGCCTAACTTACCGAACATACATAACACCTCACGGGAAAATCACGAAAAATTCTCTCACGCTAGGGGCTACCTATTGGGGTCAAAATCGGTTACCACGGAATCAATGTTCTAAAATTACCGTGGGAGTGATTTCTCTCTTCCAAGTAAAATATAACGAGAAAAAACGGTTTCCGAGCACCTCATGGTCTTGTTCATCTTAACGTCTCATCACGAACAGGAAAAAATATCGGCTCAATTCGTTGCATGTGGGCAATGGGACACAAGCCATGTCTCGTCACCTAAGGGCGACGAGACAAGAGCCACGTCTTCTCGCCCACGGCCGAAGAGACAATCACCAAGTCTTGAGCATTATCTCTTTGCCCACAGGCGACGAGACCCACACCAAATCTTCTCGCCCATGGGCGACAAGACACGAGCCATGTATCTTCTCCTATGGTAAATGAGGCCATCTCCGCTTCATCGCTCTCTACTTTGGGAATTTGTCGTACTGATTCTCGTTTCGTCTTGATTATAATTTGCGTTGATGTTTTGTGATAAAAATAGCAAGGATTTGTCTTCTCGTAAAAGCTTCGAGACAATCGTAAAAAAAAGATAATGGTTAATTTAACACCATTGCTATCTCGACTATACGAACAATTTTATTATTATGCGGAACCAATGATACGGAAATAAACATCGTATGAAAAAAATATTTTCCGAAGGAAATCGTAAAAACACTTAAGTCATAATATGGCTCGAAAAGGGCTAAAGAGAAACAAAGGGCCCATTTTCGATTTTGGATAAGAATGAGCCCGATTACAATGACGGTTTACCTAATATCTGCAGAAGATGAATGGAAAAGAAGAAAACTGTTAAGTTTCCAAATAATCATGGAAAATCAAGATGATAAGGAAGAGTTCCACGGAAAGATAGACTCTAATCTGGGGCAGAAAGGAAAAATGAGCTACTTGGATGGTTATATAAGAGAGACCAAGGGGAGAGGATGCGAAGACACATAAATTCTGAGCAAAAGACTTAGCAGTTAGAGCAATATCAAGCTATTTTCATTTCTTGTTAACAAGTTGTGACTCAACTAGGGTTTAAGGTCTTAGGTGGTTAGAACTAGGGAACTCACCAACAGCTCTTCCTGCCAAGGCTTTTACCTGTTGTAAACGCTCACACGCAGATTCGAAATAAGATATTTGCTTTATTCTTATTTCGATTTACTTTACCTTTTATTTTTGAAATTTTGATCAATTGTTGTTTGGGTCACCCGAAATTCGGGACCTAAGGCAAAGTTTGGGTTTCTTAGCTTTCCTCCGATTAAGGAAATCGAATGTGTGAATTTTGGTTCCCACAATAATCCTTATTTCTGAGCCAAGCCACTCCTACTAAGCCGATCACATTGGGCCGAACATAATGAAGTGGACCGAATTATGTTAATCGATAGGCCTTGCAGATAGATAGCAATTCTTCTCCAACAAAGACCCTCTTCGCGACGTGCATATGAAAAGCTGGTCTCCATGATTTCTCTCAACCAGACCGAGATATATATCCTCACTGCAGCAAGTCTACAACTTTACCTACTGTCTCATGCCATGATCCGCTGCCCATCAATAGGAATGCTCCATACTCACTGAAGCATACAAATACTCCATGCTCACTGAAGCGTATTGACATACCATGCTCACAGAAGCATAACTACTAATCTACCATCTGGTCCGCCATGTGCCCTCTAGCCCAGATGACTCCTATCAACAACAAAGCCATGTGCTCTCAAGGCCATGTGACAACAAACCTATGCACCCACTTAGGTTTTTTTCCTACCTAGCTATGTTCCTCCAAATACATGAACTACTAATGGCTTTACCCCCCACTGTAGGCAATCCCCACCAAATGATGCAGCTATAAATCCAAACACCTTTCATGGTGCGACGGCTCAGTGCCCAGATGACAGCTTTGGAAGCTAAAAATCATCAACTAAAGCAGGAAGACCTTGCAGTCATCATTACATAACGGCAGGAGAATGCACTACAACGAGCTGTCTCCTTCCTCCTATCATTCCGCAGAGCTGAGCACAAAGCACTTGTACACAAAAATACCCTAACATGTGTAATGCAACAAGTCAGAGACTTGATGATCAAAGGGCTGTAATCCCTGATTTAGAAGCAGCTACTCAAGAAGCTGATGAAGCTGTAGCTGCAGCTAATGCTGAGGCTGCTCGACCCAAAACGTTGGCTGATTACGACTATCCAGATCAGTACTAGGCAACATATATTCTATTCGTCATCCTACTTTCCAAAAGAACGATTTCAAGCTGAAGTCTATATACTTTACACTTGTGGGACAAACATTTTATCATGGTCCCCGCATGAGCATCGGTGGACCAACTGTAGAAATTTGAGAATCTTTTATATACTATTAAAGCCACTGGAGTCCTTGAAGACTACCTTCTCTTCAAGCTCTTCAAGTACTCACTTGCTGGAGATGCTTCGTACTAGCTTAAGCAGTTACCACCTGGATATATTATAACCTGGACTGACATCAAAAACACCTTCATTTGTAAATTCTTTGATGATGCGAGATCTGAAGACTTGAGGAAAAGGATTGCTACATTCACATAGGAGCCTGCAGAATCTTTCAGAAGCTCATTGATCAGATTCAAGTCGTATTAGAGAGACTGTTCACATCATGAGTTCAATGAGGTACAACTTCTTAGTACCTTCTTCAGAGGCATCGTTTTGGTTTACCAGATGGCTTTAGACACAGCTAGTGAGAGAAAATTCAACACTAGGAATTCGGAAGAAGCTGTGAGATTATTGAGAACTTGACGTCCAGTAATAGCACCAAGAGAACTGATTTTGAGAGGAGGAAATCAGCTACTAGCTTGGGAGAAGAGCAGATGGATGAAGTTAAGGTAAAGTTGGACAGTGTTCATAAGCTTCTCAAGAAAAAAGTTAGCTTCGTAGAAGATGTAGAAGCTATAGAAGTCGACAATTATAAGGGCGACGAGGAGGATGTGAGCTACCTCAGTGGTAATGGTTTTCAGAATCAAAAGTTTGGGAATCAGAGTGGGAACAAGAACTTCTATGGAAATGGTCAAAGAAGTAACTACGAACAAGGTTCACAGTACCATAAAACCCTACAGCAACAACAACAACAACATTAGGAACTATGAGCCTCTTGTTACCAGAATCATGCACCAACAACTAAAGAAAGTAAAATTGAAGGAATGCTTGATCAGGTTCTTGAGGGACAGCAGAATCTGACTGTGGATTTCAATGGGAAGACAGATTCTGTATAAACAAATCTGAATGACAAGCTCGAAACTCTCAGCACCCATGTGAAGAAGCTAGAAACTCAGGTGGTTAAGACTAGTGAGGCTGTGAAGCAACTGGGAACACTGATTATAGGGAAATATGAGGCTGGACAGAAGCACCACGTGTGTGCCGTCATAAATGATGAATTCTGTCAATTGGTGATGGATGAGAAGCTCCAAGGAGGGGAATTTCAAATCGAAAATTCCATGTCTTTTTGCAGCTCGCATTGGTGTCGCTCGACACCAGTAGCTGAGGGCCGATTGAGAACCTCTTTCTAATCAGTAGGATCTTGTGAGACAGAAAGCATTGATCGACACCAAACGATGTCGATCGACACCCAACGATGGCATACCAAGTTTGTTTAGCAAGCAATGATGCCAAGCAATTGAACGCAGAAAGACACTCATCTCAGATATCAATAGAGCCAGCAGTGGACACCAATCAGAAACCTATAGATGCACCATAGCCTATCATCATTGAGAAGGCAACTAAGGGACATACTTCTAATGGAAAGAGGAGGAAGATCAAAGTTTCCATGCATCTAAGGAGAGAGGCTAATGACAAAGAGAATGATAGTTTTACAAAGGGGATACTAAGTATCACAGAAGATGTACCATTTGATGATGCTTATTGGGCTCACAGACTCTGGATGGTTTTTAGAGAATTTAGAGAGACATAAGAGGTCATTGAGCGTAATCTTTATCAGCTTAGAGACAAGATGAAGCAGAGGATTACATTGAAGAATAAAAGTGACACTGGGAAGTTTTTAGTTCTACGTCATTCATGTTCTTCAGTCAGTATCATGCCTAGGGTGATGGCTACTCAGCTAAATCTGAATATAGAACCTTCTGGTGATTCATTCACTCTTGTTGATTACTCTAAGGTGAATTCAGGAAGAATTGTTAGAAAACTTCAGGTACAAATCGGCAATGCCTTAGTTCAAGTGGATTTCATGTTATGTTTATTCAAAAAGACTGGAATTTCTCTCTACTGCTTGGGATACCTTTCATGGCGATTGTAGGAGTTGTTTGCGACACGCATACAAATAAGTTGTGTCTGACACTCATAGACAATAATGCTTTCTATAAAAATGTTTGAGTGACCAAGGAACACACACCCTACATTGAGATATGAGATGATCCAGACTGTGTTCCTGTTTGTGAATCTATCTCTGGGGCAGAACGTGAAGATGATGGCAAAGTGTTGATCGACACCAAACCAGCATCGGTGGAAACTGCCACTGTTCGTAGAAGAAGGATATGTCTAGTATCACCATATGAGTATGGTGTTTTCAAAGATGAAGAGGGAAACCCACATGCTAAGGATGGAAGGACCATCAATGGGTCAAAGGAAGATATAAAAGCAATCATGAGATGGCAGATAGTGTGGGAGGTCATTACTTGAGTTTTCCAAAGTATGAGGGATGTTTCAGATGCCTGGAGTCCTTTCTAACCCTCCTTATCGTCAAGAACCTGAGCCATAAGAAGACACAAGTTGAAGAGATGATGGCTGAAGCTGTTACAGCCCAAGAGAGGATGTTCGATGAATTCTACAAAAAGATTGATGCAATCTATTTCCCTCTCAACAACAGTATTGGATGGTTGATTAAATGTATGGAAAAATTTGAGCTGAGGGTAGATTAAACACAGAATATTATCTAGAGGCAGCAAGGGCAAGAACCAAAGGAGGAGATGCCATCTATTTGTTGGCACCTGGTTCGAGATGAGCAGAAAAGAAGTTGATACTTGTTTCCCGACAAGTATTCAATCACCTCCATACTAGCCAAAAGCCTCCAAAACGTCAAGCTAAATACTATAAACAAGCGCTTCATGGGAGGCAACCCACTAGTAAGTTTTAAATTTATTTTTATTTTATTTATTACTGATTTTTCATGTTTTATTTACTTTCAGGTAGAAAACAGATACGAGTCTGCAACAAGCATAGACCGCCACTTGATCAATGTCAATCGAAAAAAGAAATAAGTATCGATCGCTACTTCACTTTGTCAATCGACACTCATATCAGAAGGCATGTATACTGTTTTTCCTTGTTAAATTTGAACTTAAGATGTATTTTCCACCTAATCCTAATCCTAATCCTAATTAGGTTTGATTTACCCTGGTTCATTCCAAAACGGAATTGCATTTGGTTCAAATTAAAAACATTATAATTAAATAAACATAAAGAGATTAAACAAATGGTTTAGTTCCCCTGCCTTCTTGGTTATCTCTTCTTCTCTTTTCCACGCCAAAAGCTAAGTGTAGAATTGCTTGTCTCTACACTTTGGCCATTGGTTTTGTCACTGGTCCAGTTGAGAAGCCAATGTGTCATCTATCAAGCTAGCACGCCCATCTGATTTTTGAAGCTGATCCACCTTGCTTATCTCCTGCTTAGTTTGTTCTCCACGTCCATACTGATTCATGAGCATTCCGTGACTACCAGAGGCCGTATCTAGTCTTTTGTTCTTCTTTCTATCAAATACTTCATACACCATTCCAATGAGACCTTGAAACTGCCCATTCAGCCATGATTTGATCAGTGTATTTGCTAGCTCATTTGTTGGATCCCATCCCTTAATTTTGAGCCAAATCAGGATCGCACCATATTCTCTCCCTTCAAAAGGATTTGTCCTTTGTCCTCAAATCCAAGTTTGGTAAGATGATAGAACCATGATCATATCCTGGATTAAATACCCAGCATTGCAATCCATTTCCATCCCTCAGTAACCTCTTAGGACTTGGCTCAATGCAAACAGATTATAAGTCAGGCTATTGCACTGTGATAAACTTGATCTTGACAGCTAATCTATTGTTGAAGACTACACAAGCCTCAGCCTTGAATATCTCAGCATGTATTCTTCCTTCAATCTGATCAGAAAGGAGTATTGGTTCTCCAATATAATGCAGTAACCTTGATCCTTGTTTTGGTGTTTGAACTAGCCCATTATGTTTGAGGAAGCGAATGCTTCTAATGTCTCTCAACGGACATTGACCAGAACACATTTTAACTTGGTTCTTATGCTGAATAGGGTCTGGTGGTCGTGGGCCATGTTCACCATATTCACTTGTTGTTAAAGAGAAACCTCCAATAAGCGGGAATGTAAGTATAAAGTAGACCAGGTCAGTAAACCACAAGTTAAAGACTGAAAGCTTTCACCTTGATCAATCACAGCAAGTGCCAATTCATGAGTTGTAGATGAATCTCCAAGCACTTTTTATTCTTTTTTTGTTTGATCAGGCACAAGCTCACACAATACTTGTGTTTCTCCTTCATATTCAGCTGCACTACTCTCCTTGGCTATAAGCGGCCGGTTCTTGTTCAATATCTGATATCACTTGATACGACCACACCTGATGATGTGATCCTAAGTAGCTGCATTAAAAATAGGAGAGGAACAAGAGGCAACACGTCCTTGATCAGATCCATAACTGATCAGAACAAGCTTAGAAGAGCAAAACAGAAACTTGTTGCTTTAAAAGAGAGACCAAAGCTTCAGAGTGAATATGGTGAACACTGCACACGACCACCAGACCGTATTCAGCATAAGAACCAAGTTAAAATGTGTGCTGGTCAAGGTACTTTGAGAGACATCAGAAGCATTCACATACTCAAACATAATGAGCTAGTTCAAACACCAAAACAAGCATCAAGGTTACTGCATTATATTCGAGAACCAATACTCCTTTCTTATCAAATTGAGTCCTTGATTATCTGTTTGCAAAGATTATGAAAGTGTTTAACCACCTACAAGAGATCTAGGAAATTACAGCCTATCAAGGACCGTATCAAGTGGTATCATAGACTCTTGAAGGGTAGGGTAAGAGATCTCAATCTGGTTTCATCAACTGCACACAACTTTCTCTCTTTGGGAGTTGATCTACCATCAAAGTTGTTTGGAAGAGGGGAAGAGTGACAAAGAAGTGAAACTACCACAAGTAAGAAACCAGAAGAGTTGTTTGGCACGTTTCCATGTTGCAGCCTCAGGTTTTTGCTGGTGGATATGGTCCTGAAGCATATCTATCATGGACTGCAAATATTGATAGGTGTTTAGGCAGAATCGAGTGCCATCATGGGAAAACCTATCTCTGGCTGTTGGTCAGCTACGGGGTGAGGCTAGAGAATGGTGGAGAGATGAAGAGGAAGCTTGTTGGTATGGTGAATGTCCAATGATCACGTGGGATAAGCTTAAAGAAAACATGGTTCAGAGATATCTAGCAAAAGACTTCCTTGGAGATATTGAACCACAGCCAGCCGCCTATAGCCAAGGAGATACTCAAGTCCAGATGAACATGAAGGAGAAACACAAGTATTGTGTGAGCGCGTGCCTGATCAAACAAAAAAAGAAGAAAAAGTGTTTGGAGAGTCCTCTACAACTCATGAATTGGCGCTTGCTGTGATTGATAAAGGTGAAAGCTTTGAGTCTTTAACTTGTGGTTTACTGACCTGGTTTACTTTATACTTCTGTTCGAGCTTACTGAAGCATCTGAGAGTTGTTAAGGGCTTGCATCAAGTCGTTTTTGAACCAGAAGGAAGCTTGAGTGTTAGTAGAAGAATTAACAACAATCTGGTTCAGAAAACAGTTTCATACAAGTTTGATTTGCAAGGTATATTCACTACTGTCTCTTTGAAGGGAGAGAGGATGGTGTGATCCTAAGTAGATCCACTAAAAATAGAGGAATAAAAGGAGGCAGCACGTCCTTGATCAGATCCATAATTCATCAGAACAAGCTGAGAAGAGCAAAATAGAAACTTGTTGTTGTTAAAGAGAAACCAAAGCTTAAGAGTGAATATGGTGAACATTGCACACAACCCCAGACCCTATGCAGCATAAGAACCAAGTTAAAATGATTTCTTGTCAAGGTCCTTTGAGAGACATCAGAAGCATTCACCTACTCAAACATAATGGGTTAGTTCAAACACCAAAACAAGCATCAAGGTTACTGCATCATATTGGAGAACCAATACTCCTTTCTGATCAGATTGAATCTTCGATTCTCTGCCTGCAAGGATTATCAAAGCATTTACCCACCTACAAGAGATCCAGGGAATTACAGCCTATCCAGGGCCATATCACTCCTTTACCTATTCCCATTGCACCGGGGATTGATGTGTCCATGGACTTTGTGTTAGGATTGCCTATAACTAGGAAAGGTAGAGACAATATCTTTGTGGTGGTAGATAGGTTCTCTAGAATGGCTCAAATATAACTTGCCATAAGACTGATGATGCTACAATGGTAGCTGATTTATTCGTTAGAGAAGTTTTTAGGTTTCATGGTATACCTAGGACCATAGTTTTAGATAGAGATACTAAGTTTCTTAGTCATTTTTGGAGAACATTATGGGAAAAACTAGGAACCAAGATACTCTTTTCAACAACCTGTCATCCACAAAGTAATGGGCATACTGAGGTAGTAAATAGGACATTGTCTACCCAACTTAGAGCCCTTGTAAAAAGAAACATTAAGTCTTGGGAGGATTGTTTGCCTCACGTAGAATTTGCTTACAATCATTGTTTGCATTCAGCCACCAAAGATGACTCCTTTTCAGGTCGTATATGGTTTTAATCCCTTATCACCATTAGAGTTTATTGCTTTGCCTTTGAAAGAACATACTAACCTTGATGGCAAAAGAAAGGCTAAGTTTGTTAAGTCTTTGCATGAGGAGGTACAGAGGAATATTGGGGAAAAGACAAGGGCCTATGCACGAAGGGCAAACAAAGGGAGAAAAGAGCTCGTGCTTGAGCCAGGTGATATGGTTTGGATTTTCTTATGGAAAGAGAGGTTGCCGAATGAAAGAAAATCCAAACTCTTATATCGAATGGATGGGCCATTCAAAGTCTTGGAAAGAATCAACAACAATGCCTATAAGATTGACCTCCAAGGTAAGTACCCCATTAGTCTTAATTTCAATGTGTCTGGCATATCTCCTTTTATTGCATAAACTTGGATTTGACGTCAAATACTTTTAAATTATGAGGGGATGATACGGCCATCTTAGGTTCATACTCAACCTCGGAGCATTCTGAACAGGAGGACGAATTGGATTAAAGCTCAAGTGAACCGGCAACTACTAACATGGACGAACCATCGGCGCATGGATCGGACAAGGACAGGTGGTCAGGAAATGGCTCTGTTCAACACTAAGGCGTTGGAAATAATCCCTGGTCGGGAAATGGAAATGGTCAACCCAAAGGAGAAATGATAAATGAATCAGCTGTGTCTGAACTGGATCAAGAAGCAGGAGATCAAAATGTCCGACCTTTTGGACATGGAGATGAAGATGGTCGAAATCTTAAGGAACTGGAACATGCTCAATTAGAAGATGGAAAAGGAAGGCCTTTGTTGGCCCAAAAAGATGTTTACGGTTCAAATGAAGACCCACTCGTTTATTCAAGTCGACCATTCACAAGATCCAAAGCCAAAGCCCTTAAGAGAGTACTTGGGCTCCTGATAAGGTTCATACAATATGAAGACAATCTTGGGGCTTATGAGAGGAAGGCTTGGCTGATAACTTGGTTTAACCTCATGGTTTGCAAAGATTCGGAATAAGGGTCATAAATCAATTAGGTGTAGATTTAGTTAGCATAATCCTAGATGGCTTTGGTTTGGAGTTTTGCTTTTTTCTTTAAGTTTTAGATAAGGATCAATTATTCTAGATAATGATCACTTAGGCGGTTTTGGTGCTCTTTATATCGCCGTGTAACTCTTTTGAAAAGCACACATCAATAAACGTAAAGCTTTTGCAAACATACTCTCTTGAGTTCCTACCTTCTTGTTTAACTTTTGAGCGTCCATCTTCGATCACCAGATAGTTAACTTTATCGCCTACGTGACTACCATCAGGCATCATCCTATATAAGCTTACACTTGTAGATCGCTGGAGCTAAACAACTTAAGGAGAAATAATCATCCTTGCGTGAAGAAACTAACCAACAAACAAGAGAAAATCACATTGTTTCCATCCCATCCTTCAACAAACCATAATCTTCAAGTGATCTGGACGTGTACACCTATCCATGGTCCTATAAGTGTTTTAGAGTCTTTTCAGGTCAAGGTACATTTTGGAGCATTATGGAATTATGGAGCTTGTTAGAGCATTCAGAGGAGATGATGGAAATCATGGACCATCTTACCAATGAAAAAGAGGAGACCATGGATGATCCACCTGATGACACTCTGGACCAGATGATTGATGATAGTGCCTTAACTATTCCAGAAGGTCCCATGACCCGTGCTAGAGCCAAGAAACTCAAGAAGATAATTGGATGTTTACTTACCACAACATTGCAACAAGAAGAACGTTTTGGAAATGGTTCGATGATTCGAGATACCTTGATCACCATTCAAGCTATCTCTTCATCAAGCTGAGTTAGCAACTAGGCAAGGCACCTTGTGTGTGCTCTTTTCCTTGCCCTTGTTTTTTCCCAAGTGGTTTTACGGAGGAAGGTTTTTAACGAGGTCAAAACTTGTCTTACACATCTCCTAGGTGCTATCTTGGTCCAAGACTACTAAGGAAGGCCCAACCTTATGTTATATTTATCCTATGCTTTTATTTCATGTTTTAGTTTAGAAAATTCTTTAAGAGAAGACGCGTTCGTTTTAGTCTCCTTGTTTCCTCGAGACCTTGTGCATGTACAAGGATCTCTCTATATATTTGGGTCAAAAACCCTTCTATGAATCAAGGAATCTTTTTATCAATATCTTTGTGTTATTTCTTCTCCTTTGAGTCGAAAAATCTCTGGTGTGTCATATCCAGAACCTTAAGGGCTTATACTTGGTGTGTAACATTCGGTCTAGTTGCGTAGGAGTATCATTAGGTCTTTCCACAACCTATTGTGTCACCCATCAACCCACAAACTTGAAGAATTTGAGTCTACGATTCGTCCTTGCAAGGATCTATCCCCCATCGACCAGAGAAGCATCCTAGGAGTGTATTATGTGGTATTATAGCACCTCTTGTTAAGGAAAGTACTCGATTCATCTTTGATTACTTTGATCGTTCATAATCTTTTGAGTTTTTGATCGATCTATGGTTTGTGATTGAAAATTGATAAGATTCGATTGTTTTGATACTAAAACTGATTGTGTCTGTTTGTTTACGTGTTGAGATTGATCTGATTCAGTGTTTTGTTGTCGAAAACTGAAAAAAGTTTGTTGCTTTTGATTCTGATAGGTGATCTCTTTGGATTCCTTGTGTTCTGCGTTACAAGTTTGATCAATTTAATATTTCCTTGTGTTCTACGTTACAAGTTTGATCGATTTAACATTTCCTTGTGTTGTATTTGAATTGTTTGTTTTTGTTTATGAATCCTTACCTATTGAATCAAGCTTATCATCCTGTTGTTTTTGAATTGATCTTTTGTGATTCTAGAAAAAGATTGAAGTTTGTATTCAAAAACCCTATCGATCAAGTTGTTGTTATCGTTTATTTCTTGCTTGATCTTGTTTGTTTCTTTGTTATTATCAGTAACTCGTCCTTGTACTCTTTACTGGTTGATTTTTTGCTTTCATTCAGGTACCAATGGTGAGCGAATCAGAAGAAGAGGCAGAGCTAGTCCGGAAGAACAAACTGCTAAGAGATCAAATGACCAAGCAACTACACCAAGCTATGGTAACTATCATGGCTGAGATGATGAAAGTTAGCATGAAGGAACTTCGTGATGAACTGAGGCAAGAGATCAGAGAAGCCACTGGTCAAGGCCATAGCCATGAATCAAGAAGAGAAAGAGGCCATCAAACCCAACAAGAGCAAGAAGAATCAAGGAGAAACCGGAGAGAACATGCTAGTTCACAAGAAACTGACAACTACTATGAACGTAATCATAGTTCTTCTTCTAGAGATAGCCGGAGGAGGCAGAGGCGTGATCATGATGTTAGGAGACACCAAAGGGATGGACTTTCTGGGCTAAAGCTTAAGATACCTCCTTTCCATGGCAAGGCTGATCCTGATGCCTATTTGGAGTGGGAAAAGAAGATGGAGCTGGTCTTTAATTGTCAGCAGTATACTCGAGCTCAAAATCCCAAGTAGCAGCTACCGAGTTCTATGACTATGCATTGATCTGGTGGGATCAGTTGGTGACCACTACGAGACGCAACCAGGAGTATCCGGTCTAATCATGGCAAGAGATGAAATCCATCATGCACAAAAGGTTTGTTCCAAGCCACTATCACCGTGATCTACATCAAAAACTAAGAAAGCTCACCCAAGGATCAAAGTCAGTAGAACAATACTTTCAAGAGATGGAGCTACTTATGTTGAGGGCAAGTATTTATGAAGATAGAGAAGCCACCATGTCTCGATTTCTAGGAGGACTCAACCGCGAGATTCAAGACAATGTGGAGATGCAACATTATGTTGAGTTAGAAGAGATGCTGCACAAAGCTATCCTTGTGGAGCAACTACTCAAGAGAAAGGGACACTCTCGTACTAGCTATGGAACTTCAAGGTTTCAAATGCCTAAAGAGAAGAAGCCGACCTACACTAAGGAGAGCAAGCCATATCCTAAAGAAGAGGTAAAACTGAGTGCTATCTTTGGGAAAGATAAAGGGAAGGCCGAAGCTACCAGTTCAAGAGCTAGAGATGTTAAGTGCTTCAAATGTCAAGGAAGAGGGCATTATACCAACGAGTGCACCAACAAACGGATCATGATTCTACTTGAGAATGGAGAATATGAGTCTGAGGACTATAGATCCGAGCATGATCATGAGCATTCCGAAGGAGAGTATGAAGAAGAAGAACCAGTAAAAGGAAGATTGTTGGTAGCCCCAAGACTCTTAAACCTACAAACAAAGACTGAGGAACTAGAGCAACGTGAAAACCTTTCTATACAAGGTGTTTGGTTCAAGGCAAGGTTTGTAGTCTCATTGTGGATGGTGGAAGCTGTGTGAATGTTGCTAGTGAGACTATGGTCCAGAAGTTGGGAATAAACGTCCAGAGGCATCCAAAGCCTTACCGGTTGCAATGGCTTAATGAAGAAGGTGAAATGAAGGTCTCTAATCAAGTGATGGTACCTATATCCATTGGAAGGTATGAAGATGAGGTTCTATGTGATGTATTACCTATGGAAGCTAGCCACATACTTCTTGGACCGCCATGGCAATCAGATAGCTGTGTGATACATGATGGGTTCTCAAATAAGCATTCCTTTGAGTTCAAAGGCCGCAAGACAGTCTTGGTTCCCCTCTCACCTAAAGAAGTTCAACAAGATCAGCTTCAGCTTCAAAAGAAGAAGAGCATTGACCTCAACCAGATAAAGCAACACAACTTCTATGCTAAAACCAGTGACATCAAAAGATCCCTCTACTCTAAGCAACCCGTTCTATTGCTTATTTTTAAGGAAACTCTTTTAATCTTAACTTATCTTCTACCGGAGTATCCGAATGAAATGGTTTCTCTTTTGCAGGAGTTTCAAGACGTGTTCCCTGAAGACAATCCTATTGGGTTACCTCCAATGCGTGGGATTGAGCATCAGATTGACTTTGTCCCTGGTTCAACACATCCAAACCGACCAGCATATAGAACTAATCCGGTTGAAACCAAGGATTTGCCAAAACTAGTGGAATAACTGGTGGAGAAAGGCCACATCCATGAAAGTATGAGCCTTCTGCTGTTCCTGTCCTCCTTGTGCCTAAAAAGGATGGAAGTTCGCAAATGTATTTTGATTGTAGATCAATCAACAACATCACAGTGAAGTATCGACACCTTATTCCTAGATTAGATGATATGCTTGATGAATTATATGGTTCTTGTTTCTTTTCTAAAATAGATTTAAAGAGTAGATATCGTCAAATTAGGATGAAGGAAGGAGATGAATGGAAGACTGAATTTAAAACTATGCATGGACTGTATGAGTGTTTAGTTATGCCATTCGGATTGACAAATGCACCTAGTACATTCATGAGGTTAATGAATCATGTCCTTAGGTCTTTCATTGGCATCTTTGTACTTGTGTATTTTGATGATATTCTTATCTATAACAAGTGTCTAGAAGAGCATATATAACATATTAAGGCCGTTCTTAATGTGCTAAGGCCAGAAAAGATTTATGCTAATCTTAAGAAGTGTACATTTTGCATGGATAACTTGGTTTTTCTAGGCTTTGTTGTTAGTGCAGATGGTGTTAAGGTTGATCAAAAAAGATCAAAGCTATTCAAGAATGGCCGAGTCCAACTACTGTGGGGGAAGTGAGAAGTTTTCATGGATTAGCTGGCTTCTACAGGCGCATTGTAAAGGACTTCAGTACTCTAGCAGCTCCACTGACTGAAGTAATCAAGAAAGATGTGGGATTCAGGTTGGGAGAAGCTCAAGAATCCGCATTCCAAACTTTTGAAGAAAAGCTTACCCAATCTCCTCTCTTAATACTTCCTGACTTTGCTAAAAATTTGAAATTGAATGTGTTGCCTCAGGGACTAGTATTTGTGCTGTTCTGATGCAGGAGAAGAGACCCATAGCTTACATTAGTGAAAAACTTGGAGGAGCTACCCTCACCTATGCGACCTATGACAAAATGTTGTATGCCTTGGTGAGAGCTCTACAAACATGGCAACATTATCTCTGGCCCAAGGAGTTTGTCATACACACGGATCATGAGTCTCTCAACTACCTAAAGGGGCAAAGCAAGCTTAGCACGAGACACGCAAGGTGGGTGGAATTCATTGAGACTTTTCCATATGTGATCAAATACAAACAAGGTAAAGAAAACATAGTTGCTGATGCACTTTCTCGAAGGTATGCTCTTTTGACCACTCTTGATGCTAAGTTGCTAGGTTTTGAAGGAATAAAAGACATGTATTGAAACTGATATTGAATTTAAAGAAGCTTATATGGCTAGTGAGAAGTTTGCTGCAGGTCACTACTTCAGGAAGGATGGATTCTTGTTTTATGATAATCGTTTGGTGCGCCTAATTGCTCACTAAGAGACTTATTTGTTAGGGAATCCAATGGAGGAAGTCTAATGGGACATTTTGGAATTGTCAAGACTCTTAATGTTTTGTAGGATCACTTCTATTGGCCACACATGAAAAGAGATTTCGAGAGAATCTGTGGAAGGTGTGCAACTTGCAAACAAGCTAAGTCTAAATTTCAGGCTCACGGTTTGTATACTCTCTTACCGATTCCTTATCATCCTTGGAATGAAATTTCTATGGACTTCATTGTAGGATTTCCTAGAAATAGAACCGGAAAGGGATCTATCTTTGTTGTTGTTGATATGTTCTCAAAAATGGCACACTTCATAACTTGTCATAAAACTATGATGCATTACATGTTGCTAGTTTGTTCTTTAAAGAGGTTGTTTGTTTACATGGCATGCCTAGAACTATAGTTTCAGATAGAGATACTAAGTTTCTTAATCATTTCTGGAAGACTCTTTGGTCTAAGCTAGGCACTAATTTTTTCTCTACTACATGTCATCCACAAACGGATGGGCAAACTGAGGTAGTCAATAGAATTCGAGAAACACTCTTGCGTGCATTCATCAAAAAGAACTTGAAACTTGGGAAGACCACTTACCTCATTGTGAATTTTCATATAATCATGCCATGCATTCTTCTTCTAAATACTCTCCTTTTGAAATTTTTTATAGGTTCAATCCCACCTCTCCTTTGGATCTAATGCATGTACCTGAGTGTGAAAGAGTTAGTTTTGACAGTAAAAAGAAGGCTGAGCTGGTTCAGCAGATTCATGAGATGGCTACACACAATATTGAGGAGAAAACTAAGTACGATGTGAAGCAAGCAAACAAAGGAAGCCGTGTAACGGTATTTGATGTTTGTGACAAAGTTCGGATTCACCTAAGAAAAGAAAGGTTCCCAAACGAGAGGAAGTCCAAACTGATGCCAAGAATTGATGGACCGTTTGAGATCATTCAGAAGATCAATGACAATGCCTATAAATTTGATCTCCAAGGTAAGTGCGATGTGTCAAATAGCTTTAATGTTACTGAATTGGTCCCTTTTGTTGATGATGAAACAGATTTGAGGACAAATCCTTTTCAAGAGGGAGGGGATGATTGTATCATGGACCAGCATACCAATGAAGAAGAGGAGACCATGGATAATCCACCTGATGACACTATGGACCAGCTGATTGATGATAATTCCTTAGCCATTCCAGAAGGTCCCATGACCCGTGCTAGAGCCAAGAAACTCAAGAAGATCATTGGAGGTTTACTTACCACAACATTGCAACAAGAAGAAAGTTTTGGACAAGGTTTGATGATTCGAGATACCTTGATCACCATTCAAGCTATCTCTTCATCAAGCTGAGTTAGTAACTAGGCAAAGCACTTTGTGTGTGCTCTTTTCCTTGCTCTTGGTTTTGTCCAAAGTGGTTTTACGGAGGAAGGTTTTTAACGAGTCCACAACTTGTCTTACACATCTTCTAGGTGCTATCTCGGTCCAAGACTACTAAGGAAGACCCAACCTTATGTTATAATTATCATATGCTTTTATTTCATGTTTTAGTTTCGAAAACTCTTTAAGAGAAGACACGTTCATTTTAGTCTCTTTGTTTTCCCGAGACCTTGTGCATGTACAAGGATCTCTCTATATATTTGGGTGGAAAACCCTTCTATGAATCAAGCAATCTTTTTATCAATCTCTTCGTGTTCTTTCTTCTCTTTGAGTCGAAGAATTCTCTGGTGTGTCATATCCAGAACCTTAAGGGCTTCTACTTGGTGTGTAATATCCGATCTACTTGCCTAGGAGTATCATTAGGTCTTTCTGCAACCTATTGTGTCACCAGTCGACCCACAACCTTGAAGAACTTGAGTCTACGATTCGTCCTTGCAAGGAACTATCCCCCATCGACCAGAGAAGCATCCTAGGAGTGTATTTGGAGATATCTAGTAGCTGTTCATGATCATCTAAATCCGAGTAGAAGCCAAGCATGACCATCGATCGACGGAGCATCCTTGATGTCGATCGACGGAGCATCCTTGATGTCGATCGACGGCCTACTCGCAGAAGTATTGGCCGAATTCAAGGCCAAGTAAAGACAAATTACGAGAATGCCCTGAACGAGATTTGACCTAGTTTATAAAGGTTCTGCCATTGTTTAGGCAGAGAGACACAGACATACAGTTTACACAAAAGCTATTTTTACAGGTTTTAGTTTTCTTAGTAGTTTAGGGGAGAAGATCTGAACTCCTTTAGTGATTTTATTGGAACCTCATTATTTATTCCATGCATTATATTACTCAGTCTATCATGCTTTCTATGACTATGTCTAAGTAATTATCCTGTTAGATTCATGGTTTATAATGGTATTGATGAACTAGCCCCAAAATAAGATTGGTACGATGAAGAAATATCAATCTTTGGAATTGTGTTTAATGCTTGAAGTCTAGAGTAGCTAATTAGAAACCTGAAATTAGGACATTGACAACTACGAGAGTAGGTTCTTTGCCAGAATTGATTTCGTTGAGCTAGGTTTTTAGATACATGCGAGAGCTGGTTTAATTAACATGGCGGACGATCTTCCTGCCTGATAGCGTCGATCGACGGTCTACTCCTCGGTTTGCATACGTGATTTGGAACAAGAGGGGTCAGACTAGTTGATTAAGGTCCTTTCATATTTCCCTGCATATTATCCACTATAATTCACTTGCCTGAAACCCTAGATCTATTGTTTTCCATATTTGAATCAACTTTACTTATTTAGACAATTCCGTTTTTTGGATAAACTTAAAAAAAACCTCCTATTTATAGCTTACCTAGCTTAGCCATTAGGAGTACATAAATCTATTGTGTGCCGTCGCTATCTGTGGATTTGATCCCTAAGTACTACAATTAGACCTCTCTTGGCAAGAGTAGTTCATAGGGTTAATTTGATAGATTGCCTGCTTTAAAATGAACCTTAACCCGCACGCTGTCATTGCCCATGGATGACGAGACTTGATCCGTGTCTCGTCGCCTGTGAGCGATGATACTTGGTATGTGTCGAAACTGTTGTTCCTGTTTGGATGTTTAATTGTTTGATTTGTGATCGAGGAATTAGGACCAAGGGGTCACATAAAGTTTTCCTTGGGAAGAAGTGTCTTGCTTCACTGTGCTTTGTGAAGCTTTGGCCTTCCGAGATTTACTTTGTGTATGTTTATGGATGTTTCGTATAGCTCATGAGCTTTGTTATGAGTTGTCATGTCCCCAATCCTTGGTAAGATCACCGGGACGGAACATGGCGCAAGGACACGCACCAGTCAGGTCATATGACCTAAAGATAAGTGTTCCATGGCCTAAAAGAAAGGTTAGGAGTTTCAAGACATTGAGAGTTAACCAAATGTAGAAGGAAACAAGCTCAAAGGAGCTGGACAAGCCATTTGGTAGCAGGACGAGGCCGCGGGGAAGCTCGACCAGCTCGGGGCAGCTCGGAAGGAGCTCGACCAGCTAGGAGAAACTTGGAGGTAGCTCACTCAGTGTTTTATCAGCTAGGTGAAGCTCGATGAAGTGAATGATAAGAATGGATCATGAGAAAACTAAGTCTAGGTCTGGAAATAGACCAAGGGACTTAGAAGGATTGAATAAGATGAAGATATCAAGTTGTACGAAGTGTATCACAGCTGGGTGATGCGAACAAGAAGCCCAACCAGCTGGACGAAGATCACTTGGAGCTCAAGTAGAGTGTGTCAGATCCCTGAGCTGGATGGACTAGCTCACTCAGCTGGGTCAGCTGGGGATCAGCTCATCTCAGCGAGACGGATTGTTAAGGTCTCAGGCAGTTGGACCAGTCCGGGCCGTGGTCGGGTCGGCCGGTTGGGTCTTATGGTCCGGCCATTGGGCCAATGGCTTGGGAAGTGTATGGGCTCGATACAAGGACTTCTGCAAGGGTCCAGCATCACCTAGGAACTTCTATATGGCAGTTATAGGCGAATGGATACAAGGGGAGGCAGTTATGGCCGAAAGGATGCGATAGGCCAAAAGGTGCCCATTTGCCCACCAAAAGGTGTCTCCTTGGCAAGGGAAGTTACCCACGCCTTCTCCTTTATATAGAGGACCCTGGGCACGAAAATAACCATCATTTTCCATAGTAAAAACAGAGGTACAAGTCGTGGGACAGAGAGACAAAAGGAGAGACAGAAATCTGCTTAAAGATGGATATGGTGGAGATTAAGCAAGAAGAAGAGGAGGATCTCTTGGGGAAGGCAAGGCCGACTGGAGTGGATCCCAGAGGCACGCCTGAGACTCCTTCTACATCCTGGAAATAAGGGAAAATACAGAGACATGGTCGGAATCAACAATCAAAGACCAAGAGTGGTGAGAAGACAACAAAGAGGCAGTTTTGGGGAAGATCAGTGGGAAAGTTATGAACGACCCATTGATGAGTTTTGATCCGTTTTGTTGACATCAATATAATCCTCCATAGTCTGAGAACACATGAAAATGGCCAGAGAAGGAGAAGGATCGTGGCCAGAAGGATCGATCCTCTAAGGTCAGTGGTGTAGATCATGTATACCAAGGGCATGGACCATTGTGTGAGAACATGTGGTTTATGATCTCTGGAACTCTGATCACGCCCATTTCTGTTTTTCTAATTCTTATATCTTCCTCTCCTGTTATGTCTATGAGAGTTTGGTAATCAGAACGGCCTTCCCATGGACCAAGTATAAGGCTGGTTCCATTGGACTGTTTATCGGCCAGAAATGAGTTCCATGATCCCAAACTACTCTATATGTGTTTGTTTGGCTTGAAAACTTGAGGATAGATGTTTTAGGATTTATAAGAATTATTGGAAAATACTAGACACGATTTGGACTTGATTTGCTCAAAAACCATATTTTGGTCCATGGGCTGTTTGGGTTGGTTCTTAGGGTTAGGCGCGGTTTCTGGTGAATCCGACCATGGATTCCTTCTAGTTAGGATTTATCACGAATTTTCATGAATTTTATTTAGTTTTTGGACCACTTTTGAAAAAGGGTCAGAATTGGTCCAAGATGGTCTTTAGGCGCAGAACCATGCAATTTTTAGAACTGTGTACTAGGTTATCGGATTATTATGTATTGATTGCGCTTGAGTGGTTATAGAACATGTCTGCTTGTTGTCATACTGGTACCTGAGGGTAAGGCTGGTACTGGGTGGCGTGGACCACAAGTATGGAGCTGGTTGTGATTATGCAGGGAAGGTCAGGTGTGATCTGATCATGGCAAGGAAGGACGACCTGATTCATGGATGATTGATCAATGTGTCTGATCTGATTGATCAAAGGGTGCATCGATTGTAAGAGCAAGACTGATCAGGTTCAATGGGACATGGTTCCATGGCCGGTTAGGTATGTGTGAAGACTCATCAGGTCTGATTCATGTGGGGTGGTTGGTTGATTGACTTAGGATCTGATGAGTATTGTTAGTCCAAGAGAGGGACTTGGTATCATATTCTACAAAGCATAAGGATGATGCATGATCTGAGAAGAGCCTGATGCATGTCATTTACCATTGAAGACTTCCAAAGGTTACTTGGTCAGTGGGGATGGTTGGTTGAATGACTAAGTACCCAAGGGGAGATGTTTATACAGGTATAAGAGAGTTGGACGAGTTGGCAGAGAGCTGGGAGCAGCTAACTTGTAGCTCAATCAGATGGAAGAGAGTATATGGAACCTCATGTGAAGTGGTTCAGCTTAGCTAGCTGGATGAGCTAGCTAAACAAGCTGAGGCAGCTGGCCTTAGCTCGGTTCTGGCTAGCTGAGGTGAGTCGGCTCGAGGAGCTGGATGAGCTAGCTAAGTCAGCTAAGAGGATGAGCTAACCAATTCAGCTAAGAGGATGAGCTAACCAATTTAGCTAAGAGGATGAGCTAACCAATTCAGCTAAGAGGACGAGCTAACCAATTCAGCTGGACTGATGAGCTAACAAGCTCCGTGGATGTGGCAAAGGTATAACTTAGCAAATACTTGGATAAAGTAGTAACTTGCTAGGATGCTGGTAGAACGGTTTAGGGGAATGGAACCTCAGAACCGTATGACTTGGTTTGGGTTCAGAATCGATCTCTAAGCTAAAAGGTAGTTGTAATACTAACCAGAGGCTGAGGTGGTTCGACCGGACAAGTGTTAGATTGGTTTTAGACCAATGGTTAACATAGTATAATCCGCTGCGTATGAGTTAAACTGATCTAAGCTAGGGAATGACTAAGGTAGTCTTGAGCTAAGATCTAAGTTAGCTCTCGCCTATGGGCGATAATAAATATAAAGGGCGAAAAATTTAGAGGTTCGGTCCGGAAGAGGACTGAGCGACGTGAGGCTTGACCGTGGCCTGGAAGGCCGGATCGGGTCTTACATGAGTGATTCTTTATGCTGTGTTTTACGGGTAAAACGTTGCAGGCTTAAAGTGAATGGTAAAACATATACAAATTGGTTGATTGTTGACAAGTTCAAATTTTTCCATTAACCGTTTGGTTGCTAGAACTTAGTCTTGTTATAAAGAACTTATCGTGTGATTCGCTTCTAGGTTATCGATAACTATTTTTGTAATCGTCACTTCGCGTATTTAGATGGATTGCTGATTTTCATTTTTCCGTTCAGTGATTGGATGGAGCGGTTGTCGCTCGAATGTTTGGGCTTGGCGTAAAGATTGTGTTCGGTCGAATAGCCAAGGAGGTTGTATGTCAAGGATTAGACCATGGCATTTTCGTTTTAACATTAAGGTCAAGTTAGTTTAGAATTCTCCTCAAAGGGGATGCATAATTCTTATTCGGACTTCTACGGGAATGCGTAATTAGCTGAGGGCCGAGGAGCGTTCATCGAGATTGGTAGGCCAAGTAAGCCCGAGTTTTCCATGTTAAGATGGCCAAAGGTTGTAGAAAACAGTTTTCCACTTTAGGTTTCACTTATACGATGAATGTTTCGTATAATGTTTCCTTTAAGAATATTGAAATTGTTTCCTTTTTGTCTGAGGAAGACGAAGCATAAGAGGTTGATACATGACCCGTGCAGAGCCAGTTGCGGGATGATTGCCTGCTTAGATGTATCCGAGGGAAGGGAAAGGCAGAAGCCAGCGAGCCGCAGGGATAAAGGAAGAGATCTGTTATATCATAGTTCGAAGAGATAAATTTTAGATTGGTTGTCCAAATTCAGATATACAGCTTCGTTTTTTTTGCTATAGGAAACTTCTTCGTAAAACTTATTATGTTTAATCTTGAAAGTTGTTTCATATGACTTGATATGACTATATAAAGGATTTTTCATGTAAGTTTTACAAGAAGGGTTTCTCATAAAATTAAATGGAAGTCTTTCTCGCAGATTACTCGTGATGTTTGCGAGCGAGGGTTAAGTTTCCTCATTTTCTTTTTTATATTGCGAAGTCATTTTCCATGATACTGATCTTGTTTTCCCGTAGACTGTTTCGTATAAAATGTTTTAGTTATACAAAACTAATGGGTGACGGGTTTTATGAAGATAGTAAATAAATGGCTATGTATGGAGATGTCAAAGTAGCGATGTTTCCGCAGATTTTATGAGAAACATTTCCGCTTTGATTTCGATATTGGGTGAAAGCTGCTAGAAGTCACTCATGGAGTTTTACCGAAGTTTATTTTGTTATTGTCTAGTCGCAGAATGTTTTGTGGGGTTTTCAGAGGAATTCTCATGACATATTCGTTTCTTAAGAGGAACGAATCGGTCAGCCAGCTGTAGATCTAGTCCACGAGCGGGGAGAAAGCGTTCCCTATGTTGTGCTTGTTACTACTTATGTTCTTGATTTTTCTTTGTTGCAAATGTTTTCTTATGTTTTTCCATGGCTCACTTGGTTTAATGGAAACTGGGAGAACTGCTTTGATGTTCAATGATTTCTCGTATAATTTTAGATAGTTTAGATATGCCACTAGCTTTTAGACGAAACTTAGATCGTCGTTTTCCTATTGGATGATTTTGATGGTTCATTTCATTGCCTTATGTCGCAAGATTTTGCTTTGTCGAAAGCGTTTTCTTAATGGCAAGACAAAAAAAAATTGAAGTATGGGAGTATATGTGTATAGTTTACGTACCTACTCCCTCCCTTGTTTTTAACAAAAAGGTAATGCCTGAACCGATCTTTTGAAAGGTTATTTATGTTTTTCTTTCAAGGATGGAGATGATAGACAGTCTGTGTTGATTTAAAGATTACTTTGGCATTGTGGTCTTTGATTGTTTTCAAGTTGACGACTTGGAATATGTCGGTTTTAAGAAAAATGCTAGGAACGAGTCAGTTTTAAGACAACGTTCTTGTCTCTAGCTTTTCTTTATTTATGAAGAAAGCTGAGTATGCTTGAATGCGTTGTGATCGTTTCTTGGTTTTGCGTGACTTTAGATCGGTTTGCAAGATCTGTTTGAACAATTAAGGAACAATAGATCGAGATAGGAAAATCGTCTAAGACTTAGTTCGCTAGACTATCCACCTAGATTCTAAGTTCCCTAATGTTTACGGTAATCTCTAATTCTTTTTTTATTTCTATATACTTTCATACGAAAGTTCCATGTCTGATTTCAAAAATTTCCAAGTCGTACATACCTTAGTTTTCTGGGAGATTAGGGTTTGCATCTTCTCCGTTTTGCTTTCTTGTTTACCCTTCTTCTTCTCGTGTCTGTCCACCCCTTGCGAATAGTAAAAATATTGATTTTTCGTGGATTTCTCTAGTTTCCTGGCCACGTTTAGGTTGAAGCCTGTCTTGCGGTTTTGGTTCTTTGACATATTTTCCAATATAGGTTTCAATTTCCGTATCTTTGAAGGCCTTTGGCGTTTGAGGAATAGAAAAGAGCAAACTCAGGAAATGCAAATGGCGATCATGAAGACTCGTAGGGCGATGAAGCTTTGGTGAGAGGTCATGAAGCTTTGGTGAGAGGTCATGGGCGATGAGGTTAGTGAGGGAGGATGGTGAGATCATGGATAGATGCTGATGGGCGAAGTTCACTGCTCAGCTCTTGCTCCATCTCTTTCTTTCTGTGAGTCTTTTTGCACGATCTTTTGTGACTTCTTGAAGGTTGTCGATTTTTTTTTTCGAGACTTATTTGCGAGAATTATTTCGCAAATGTTTTCAATTTACTCTATGAAGGCTGTAAAGTAAAATAGTATCTTGTTTAACTTTATGAATTATGTCTCGTAAAATATGGCTGCGTCTTGTTTCATAAAAAGTTGTCGAGCTTAATTTTACTAAAGTTATTCCAAAAAATGTTATCGAGTTTAATTTACGAAAGTTATTCCACAATTTTTTTTTGATTTTGGTTGTACGAGAGCTGTAAATTTTTTTAAATTAGTTTCTTAGTATCAGAAACTCTAGCAGAGATGAGCTAAAGTATAGCGATCAATATTAATCGAAGAGATCACGAGAATCCTTAAGAACTGTCTAAGTTTTATTAATGAAGAGGTTAAAATATATATAGAGTGATTACAAAAGATTGATGAACAATAGATAAGGTTGAGTGTGTGTAGTCAAAGGAGGATTATTATCCAATTTGAAACCATCCAATGAGGTGCTTCACATGCTTTGGCATCTTGGAATTTTAGACCAAGATGCCTTTACCTTTCCAGCCTTTAACAGCCTGTCAAGGCTTGTTCTCCTTCCCTCCACAACGTTCGGTTCGGTAAATTATCAAAGGTGAAATCAGAAAAGTTACCATTTACCCGATCCGGGTAAACCTTGCCTTTGGTCGATATACGGTCGACCCGTACGAACGGTATGGTCGGCCCGTACAGAGTGTATGGCCTGGTCGACTCAAAACTCAATCTTCTCCTATTGTCCTCAAGTCTCATATCTTAAACTCTAATCATATTTACCTCACCACATCTCAACACTCCCCCTCAAGCTTGACCAAGTGAACCGGTCAAGCTTGGAAGCCATGAGATCGTCATCATTAAAAACCTTATCAAAGAAAACCCATTGAGATAAAGCCTTGATGAGGGAAAAAGAGTGAAGAAATCATGATGAAGGGGACTTGCTACTTATGGTTAGATCAATGAGTCCTAGACGAGTATGAATGGACTCCATTGTGTTCTGTCTTGTGGCCTTGGTAAACACATCAGCCAATTGATCTTCACTTCAAGTATAGCACGTCAATATGATTCCTTGAACAATTATCTTCCTCACCTTATGGTAACCCATCTCAATATATTTGGTCTTGTCATGGAACACTGAGTTAGTGGCAATGTGGATGTCAGCTTGGTTGTCACAATACATGGTCATAGGTGTAGCTTGAAATCTCCAAATGCTTTAGTATTCCCTTTATCGAAACCAACTCATTTTTCTGCTTCCACGTTGCTCTATTCTTGGCCTCTGCACTAGAACCTAAGACCACCTTCTGCTCTCTGCTCTTCCAGGTAACCAAGTTTCCACCAATGAAGGTACAATAGCCAGTATTCGATTTTCTATCAGCTCTATCACCAGCCCAATCCGCATCACAGTAACCAACAACTTCGGTGCTCCCATTGCAACCCAGTCAGACCCCTGTCCGGTGATCCATTCAGGTACATCAAGATCTTTTCCTTTATGTGCCAATGATTCTCCTTTGGGACTTGCATATGTTGGCTCACCTGGTTCACAGCAAGACTGATATCAGGCTATGTAATGGTTAAGTATATCAGCTTACGAACAAGCTTCCTATAAAGCTTACGATCATGAAATGGTTTGCTATCTTCAATCTCCCCTCACATGGGAACTTGTACCCATCTTCAAGAGGCATCTTGGCTGTATTTTCTCCATATTTCCCTGTATCTTTCAAATGATCAAGTGTATACTTTCTTTGGGACATAAACAAGCCGTCCTTGGATCCACATATCTCAATGAAAAGGAAAATTTTCATGTCTCCCAAGTCTTTAATTTCAAATACTGATTTAAGGAAATCCTTGGTTGATTTGATACCAACTTTGTAACTTCCAGTGATAATGATATCATCAACATACACAAGGAAGACAACAATACATGAGGGTGTGATAAATTTAAGACTTCCTAAGCCATGTACAATTCAAGGTTGTACTTAGCTTATTATATCAAGCCCTTGGCGATTGCTTAAAACCGTAGATAGCCTTCTTTAGCCTCAACACATTTCCCTTCTTAACCGATTGTTCCAGGCCAAGTGGAGGATGCATGTAACCTTCATCTTCAAGCTATCTTTGCAAGAAGGCATTCTTCACACCCATCTACCAAAGACCCCATTCAAGGTTACCGCCAAGGAAACACAATTCTGATTGTATGAAGCTTGGCCACTGGTGAAAAAGTATCAATGTAATCCTCTCCATACGTATGAGTAAACCCTCTTGCCACCAGTCTGGTTTTCTTCCGATCAACCTTCCCATTTGAAAGATATTTGATAGTGAAGATCCATCTACTAGACACATCCTTCTTTCCTTTTGGTAATTCAATCTCATACCAAGTATCTTTCTTGATCATAGCATTGGCCTCATCCCCTACTGATTCTATCAATGCCTTGTCTAATTAGTTTCTTCACATGATTTAGGAATGCGTCTTTCATCTAGGCGGATCATGAATGCACAATTTTCCTCGGGGTACTGAGAAAATGGACACACAACTTGAGAAGGATGCTCCAAGGCTTGTGCATTGTAGTAATTTCTTGTATTGGCCCCGTTTGAGCTCAACGGGATTGCTGAAATTGACTCACCAGCCTGCTCAACATCTTGCACTTGATCCTCTCTTTCATCAACTTGTTCAACACCATTCTTCTGTAACATGGTACCTTTTGTGGGAAGAATCAATTTTTTTGGTCCACCCGGGTTTGGTCCACCCAGCTCACTGTTTGTACCATTTCCACCAATATCCATCCCAACCTCTTCTTCAACTTCTTCTTCGACTTGTTGCCTTACAACTTGATCATGAATGTCTGCATCAGGTTCATCATCCCCCCTCTCATGGTCGAGATGGGGTGATAGTTGTGCATTAAACCTTCCTGGAGGCATAGGAGGTGTCTCTCTTCTAGTCTTTGGACACTGGGAAACTTTGATCCAAGTCCATCTAGTATCATCCTTAGATTAACTGTTCTATCTGATTCTTGAGATAACTCCTCGAAATCTGTCCACTTCTTCTCTTCATAGTAACCTTTTGTTTCCACAAGCTTCACATCCCTTGATACTAACACCCTTAATTTCCATTATGAACTTTTAGTTGATAGAGAGAAACTCTCTCAAACCCGCATCCCAAGACGCCTCCGATGGATCTCTCCTGCTACAGCCACGCTGCCGCCTTTTCCTCCTCCCTCTGAAGCAGCTCTGCTCCTCTCCATGGCCATGACGGTGACTACTCCTCTTTCATGTCTCCGCCCCCTCCAGATCCGCCGCCATTGTCGTGCTGGAAGGTCCCGCTTGAAGCTCTCTCTCCCGTCATCCCTCAAGAACAACAAGACCTTCTAGATGTTCCTCTCCTCCACGTCGCCACCGTAGACCTTCTTGCCTGCTCTACTTCATGTTCTGTTGCTGCTAAGGAATCCCAAACATTCTTCTCCAGCTTCACTCCCTCTCACCACTGCCTCTGCTCTTACTCAAACGGGAACCCGTGCACCAACTTTGTGAGACACGACGTGACGAGAATGAACTTCAGATCTGTTTGTTCTGATGTCTTTGATCTTCATCTCCAAATACTGTCGACAAAGAACACTCATGTTGAACATCAAGCTTCATCTCTAAACCTAGCCTCAAGGGCCTTCTCTACAGCGGTGCAAGATATGTATGTAGAAGTGAGTTATTGGGTTAAAGAAAGTATCAATGTCAAGCTAGTGTCTTTCCAATACGTAATAAATCAAAGTCTTGAGGACTGGATTTTGATTGTCGAACTATCGTGAGTGACTGGTTTTGTCAATGTTCAACTATTACCCATGTACTTTCTCTGTTTTGCTCGACCAGATCTGGTTCTCAAGGACTCCCAGGAAATTGTTTCCTTCTCCTCTGCTCACTGGCCCCTCTACCTAGGCGACAAACCTTTCCTCGTTCCTGGTGCATCCCTTCCAAGCGACCACTACAACTTTCTCACCGTCGACATCCTCCTTCTGTGGTCAATAACCCAACGCCGCCATCTCTATACATCACCATCAGAGCTCATTAGCTGCAATATTTTAGAGCTCAAAACTTGCAAGATAGCATTAAGTTCTGTTAGCGTGTCTGACCAGCGTATGATTCTCCAGGACAAGAAGGTACTGTACCTCAAAATTCATCTAGTACTTTTCCGTTTGCATACCTCTGGTTCACCTAGCCGACTCCGTAATGGGGTTTCCCTTGTGATACCTCCTTCTCCATTCCTGCACTTCATGTTTACTGAGCTTCAAACGGTCACAACGAGTAGCTTTGTCTTTGAGGAAATGGCATTTGATGTCATGTCCGACGAGTTCTCTAGAACCAGAGTTCTTGGCTCAACTCTCTCTAACCAAGGAAATATAATGGAGCTTTCATCATATGCTGTCGAATTAGCCTGAACCGCCTCACCGTCCTCAACAAACAGTTTGCTCCTCGTTGCTTTTGAGATTCACCTAGTCTTTCCGGGAAGCATTATCGGTGTTATAGCTGATCTTACTCGTTTAATGGGCTGTTTAGCCAAGCCCAGATCCTCTTCGGGCAATTTTGCCTTCTTCCAAACCTCATCGTTTGGATATATCAACGTCGTTTTCGACTATGACAAGCTCTTTGGAGCTTCCGTTGCAGGGATACAAGTGAAGACAATCTTTGGATTTATTTACTTTGAGCAAGCCTCTCCTGTTAACACCTTGATCTTAGGATTGATCATTTCTCTTTTGTTCATCGTACCGTCCAGTATTACGATTGTAGACAGCTTACCGTGGAGCATCGCTCCGGTTCTAACCTCTTAACATTTGAACCTCTTTTATAATATAATTCGTGTTACAAAAAAAAGATACTAACACCATTTTACTTGCTGTATCATAGCATTTATACCCTTTCTGAGTGGTTGAATACCCAATAAACATGGCCTTGATACTCTTGGCTTCAAGCCTTTTGTTCAAGTCCCCAGGAACCAGCACAGACAACCAAACACCCAAAGATAGTCCAATGGAGATTTGTACTTGTTCAGTACATCAAATGGAGACTGATCGTGAAGAAATCTTGTTGGAATTCGGTTGATAAGATAACAAGCTGAAGCAACATCATCACTCCATAATCGTTTGGGAACATGAGAATGAAACATCATTGACCTTGCAACCTCCATAAAATGCGATTATTTCTTCCGACCACACCATTCTATTGAGGAGTGTAAGGACAGCTCGTTTGATGTTGGATCCCATGTTGGACAAATTGTTGCTTGAAGGCATGAATTGTATGCTCCCCACCATTATCTAATCTAAATATTTTAAGCTTGGCATTGTAATGGTTAGTAACATAAGTCTGAAAAATTCTAAATGCTTCAATAACCCTATCTTTAGATGGCATCAAAGTTATCAAGGTGTATTAAGATTTTTCATTAATGAATGTCACACAGTATTTATAACTATCCCTAGAAAAGCATGGTGCAGTCCAAACATCCGAATGAACTAGATCAAATTTTTTATCATAAGTAGTACTAGAAGCTGGAAACACAGTATTACAATGCTTGCCTAAAATGCAATCTTCACACTCATTATTTTTAAAAACAACACCTGGAACAATCAAGTTCAAAGCTCTAACATGAGAATGATCTAGTCTAGCATACCACAAGGCATCTTTATTCAACATATGAGCAGAAGTAAACGAGCAAGTATAACCAGGAACATGAGTAAGATCTCCAAGCATATATAGGTCTCCCTTGGTTACTCCTTTCCCAAATCTACTGCTCTCAATATGCTAAAAATTTACATCATTAGGGCAAAAGATCACATTTCATTGCAAATCAGTAGTGCTGTCACATCCCGATCCTAGATAGGATCGTTGGTACAGGCCATGTTCGAGGAAATGTACTGCCGATCACTCTGATCTGGAGGCAAGCATTCCATGGTCAAAATAGGTTAATTATATGAAGACTTAACCAAATGGAAAAGGGAGAGGATGAAAAGGAGTTGGGGGGGGGGGGTTGTACGGTAGATAGAAGAAGTAGACAGGTAGCTCAATCAGCTGAACGAAGCTCGAGCAAGTAGCTCTGTCCAAGTTAGGTAAGCTCAACCAGATGAGATACTAGCTCACTCAGATGTACCAGCTGGGAGTCAGCTCATCTTAGCTGGACGGAGTGTTTGAGTGTTGGGCAGTTGGTCTGGGTCCGGACCGGTGGCGGGCTAGTTGGTCCAGCCACGGCGGGCAGGTTCTGGTGAGTCCTTCGGAGGGCCTGGGTATCTGATTGGGATTGGTATCGACCCAAGAAGGGGAAGTTATAGGCGTTGGGGTGCATGTGGCGAAGGGGTGTAACCTATCGACCAAGTTGTGCCCATTCGGTTTGCAAGGGAAACTCCTGGCCGATCATTCTCTATAAGTAGAAAGCCTTTCTGTATGTTTTAATCATAAGTTTTCAGATTTAAAACTTAGAGAAATATCGTGAGAGAGATAGAGAGATTCCTGCTAAAGGAGAGGCCGATTGTGGTGGTTACTTTGCGGCGAGTATAATCGTTGAGGAAAGAAGATCCGATAAAGAGTGGGAAGATCTGGCAAGGTTAAGGGCATGGAGGATCCTGAGCAAGGTTCCAAGATATGTGATGGACGATCCATCGATCTAGACAATCAGCCCAAATGGTCGAGTCGATGGTCTGATCGGATCAATGGTTACATCCATTTCTCTTTAATATATTTCAATTCATTCTTCTTCTTCTCTTTCTTTTTATAGAAGAAGGGTTGTGATGGATGGGTCGAAAGGTTGTGTCCCTTGACTAAGTCCATTTGCATCGAAACTGTGATCTTTGGACATTGGCCCAATCCGTGAATGGTTTGATCGTACTAAAGATAGGGTGGTTGGTTTAAATTATTGGAACACCCAAAGGGGTAGGAGTTGCCAAAGGACACGAGTTACCAAGGGTTACGAGTTACCAAAGGGTACTAGTTTCCAAAGGACACGAGTTTCCAAAGGGTATGAGTTACCAAAGGGATACAAGTTACCAAAGGGTACGAGTACCAAAGGGGTACAAGTTACCAAGGGGTACGAGTGATCAATGGGTGCGAGTTACCAAGGGTTACAAGTTCCAAACGCTACCAATGGATCAAGGCCTTGGCCGATCCATTTGGGTTCAGTCCAGGGCTTGTCCAGCCGGACGTATCTATGGTTTTTCTTACCGGAATAACGAGTCATGAGGTCTGATCGGTTTCAAGTAAATCTGTATGGGCTTGGGCCTTACTCAATTGTATGGATTCAGCCCTGGTGCCGGATCAGGTGAGGAATCCATGGTCGTATGGCTGGACATATAGATTGACCGATCAACCTTTATTCTATCTAGATGACCGGATTGGACTAAGGGCGATCTGGTTATGGTTGGTTGGTAAGCGTTTGGGTTAGGCATTGACTTGGTCTATGCTAGACTGATTCTTATTATGATTGTCTTGATAGAAGTTTAGTATTCTTCTAGGAACCAAACCATTCATTGTTAGAATAAGCCGTTATAGTATCAGATTATGATTGATGTAAGAAGGTTTATGGTTTTGGGATTTGAATCTGATCGTGGTAAAGCCAAAGATCTGTGAAGACTCTGCCAGCGAGTATTTTGCGTGGTGTATGAGTAGATCGAAATAGGAATGAACTTATAGTAGCATATAGAGAGAACTGAATATTGTATTCGATCTCATCTCTTTTTCTTATACAATGTCGATTTGCCTCATTGGTATTTCATATCATTATGTTGATCTATGAACCTCATATTTCAAAAAAGACTAATTAAATATCAAACTTAAAGGAATCAAATCGGTTTTCTTTGTTAAGTAGGACCGCGGTCTAGTTGGGCCTTAAGGGTCAGGATCGGCCTTACAAGTTGGTATCAGAGTGAAGTTCATTTTAGGATAGTTTGGGTTATGGGGTATGACAGCGTGCGGGTTAAGGTTTGTGTTCTTAATAAAGCAATCTATCAAATTAACCATACTAACTACTCTTGCTAAGAGCTGTCAAATTACGGTACTTAGGGATCGAATCCACAAAGAGAGCACACAATAGATTTCTATAACTCTAATGGTTAAGCTAGGCAAACTATAAATAGTGTTTTTGGTTGTAAGTCTATCAGGAATATGAAAGTATCTAAAATAGTAAAGTGAATGCCAATATTGAAAAGTGGTAGATCTAAGGTTTCAGGCAAGTGAATTATAATTGATAGGATGCATGAAATTATTAATATGCGAGAACAATAAATGTTAACTAGTCCATCCTATTTTTTTCCTAACTCTCGTATGCGGACAGAGAATTACACCGTCGATCGACAGCTAAGACATGTGTCGATCGACGCATATCGGACTGGAAGTTCGTCCACTATATATGCTAATTAGACCAGCTCTCGAATGAGTCTAACAACCTAGCTCAATGAAATCAATTATTGCACATAACCTACTCTCGTAGTTGTCCATGTCCTAAGTCAAGGTTCCTAGTAAGCTACTCTTGAACGCAAGCATTAACCACAATTCCAAAGATTGATACCAATTCATCATAGCAATCTTATTTTGGAACTAATTCATCAATACCATTATGAACACTAAAATACAATAGGTGAATTACTCAGACTTGATCAAAGAAAACATGATGAACTGAATAATATAATGCATGGAATAATAAATGGGGTTCCAGTTCAGAGTTCAGATCTTCTTCATGAAGCTACTAAAAAGCTCAATGCAAGAAAACTAAAAGCTGTAAAATAAAATGTGGGGTTCTGCCTAACCAATGGCATAACCCATATAAACTAGGTCAAAACTCGTCCAGGGGCATTCTTGTAATTCGTCTTGACTTGGGCTTGAAGTCGGCCAATATTTTTCGAGTGAACCGTCGATCGACAGCCAGGATGCTCCGTCGATCGATGGTCATGCTTGACTTCGACTCGTACTTTGATGAATGTGAACAACTACTGGATATCTCTTCTTAATACTCTAACAAGCTCCATGATCTCCATTATGCTACAAACGTATATGGACCTGTAAAGACATTAAAATAAAGTCCAGAAAAAAATAATAGACTCCCCAAACTTAGCATTTTGCTTGTCCTCAAGCAAAACAAAGGTAGCTTGTGAAAGAGGTTTGAAAAGCGGGGACTCACATATTGTATAAGTATAACTATCGCCCTTACTAGATTACAACCATATCAAATAATGCTAATCAAAGAGAACCTATATATGCCTTATCCTAGTATAGCAACCAAATCCATTATGTCAGCAACTTAACAAATACTAATTTGACTCACCCCTCTACTGATCTCATATCTTTGCAGAAATAAAGTGCAGGCTATACCTTGGGAATTCAATCAAAAGACACGTGGACTCAACTCTTGTAAATATGCATACACAGGTATAAAGTCTTTCCTGATCCCTTTCTCCCCTCTTTTCTTTCTTCTCTGAATCTTTTTAGATTCCAAACTCAATGGAAAATGATGCTGATACAGTCCATCTTGCCATCTTATTTTTGATTTCTTCTTTCTTTCTTTCTTTTTGTTTCTTTTTTTGGGGGGGGGGGGAAGTTGAAGGCGGATAGTGTGCTCGTCAGTGATATACCTATCCCTCGCTTCCAACAATGTGTGATCATTCCTTTGAATTAGAATAGTAGTGTCATTTGTAATGAACCTACCCCTCTGCATCTCAGAAAATCATCTCTATTTTTTCTTATATAAATTCTGAAGAGAGATAGGGAAGGAAAAAAATACACAGACTAGTACCTTACAAAATTGCAGAAGGAATTCGATATGATGTATGCAAAGCTCCAAAGCAAGGAAAATAGTAAGTGTTAGGTTGGAGTTTGGTTCCTTCAAACTTTCTTAGTAAGTGCGGTCAAATTACATGATGATCCACTTGGCATCTCTAGTAATCTCTACAATCAACATGTATAAGAGCAGTGCTATAGTGTGGTTAGTCAAGTTCTTATCATAATCCCCTTCTTGACTCAATATTTTTTCAAAAAACTAAAGTAAATAGAACAAATAAAAGCTCAAAATAAATAAAAGCTCAAAATAAATAAAAGCATCAGCAAACCTCCCTAGACATAAATAACAATGTCTCTAGTGTTATCCCGTGCGGTTTGGTTAACAGAAAACTAAATCATAAGTAAAAAATAGAGAGAAAGTTGAGGTTACCAAACTCCGTAAGGAGTGTCGACCGATGGTGAGTGATGATTGTTGATCGATGGTAAACCATCCAAGCCGTCGACCGATGGTGAAGTGTTGATGTTGACCGATAGTGGTTTTGAACTTTTCTACTTCTTCTTTGAAAACCTAAAGTAATTAAATAAAAATCAAAAATAATAAATAAATAAAGATAAACCAAATTAAAACTTACCAGACAGTGGGTTGCCTCCCACTTAGCCCTTGCTATAGTCTTAAGCTCGACGTTTGGACTAGTAAGGTGGTTCATCGAACAAATGTGGAAAGCAGGTATCCACATACTCTATGTTTCTCTCAAACCATGCACTAATGAAGTTCCCCACAGCTTCTTCTCCTCTGGTTCTCTGGTTGTCTATCTTTATCTAAGCAGTCTCCATTGTACTCATCCTTTCTTGGAGTGTTTGAATGCATATGATATACCTTGTTATTTACCAATTTAAGACTATCATTTGAAACCTATTTGGAGTCTACTATGTATGTCTAGACTGTGTTTTAGAGTCTTTTCAGGTCAAGGTACGATTTGGAGCATTTTGGAGATAATGGGGCTTGTTACAGCATTCAAAGAAGATATCCAGAAGCTTTTAACAATCAGCTAAGGTAGAGTCCGGGTCAAGCCTGAGCATCGATTGACAGTGCACACTTGCTCCCGATCGACAGTTTACTTTTATAGTCATTGGCCGACTTCAAGCCCAAGTTAAGAAAAATTACAAGATTGCCCATGAACGAGTTTTGACCTAGTTTACAAAGTTCTTGTCATTTTTTAGGCGAAGAGAGAGAGAGAGAGAGAGAGAGAGAGAGAGAGAGAGAGAGAGAGAGAGAGAGGGATTTCATAGAAAAGTATTATTTACAAATTTTAGTTTTTTTAGAAGTTTTGGGGAGAAATTTTGAACTTCTTCAGATATTTCTATTGGAACCCCCATTATCTATTCTCCACATTTTATTATTTAGTTTATCATATTTTCTATGATTATGTCTGAGTAATCCTCTTGTTAGATTTAGGGTTCATTGTGGTACTGATGAATTAGCCCAAAAATAGGATTGCTAGGATGAAGAGATATCATCTTTGGAATTGTGTTTAATGCTTGTGTTCTAAAGTAGCTAACTAGAAAACTAAACCTAGGACATAGAAGACTACGAGAGTAGGTTCTGTGCCAGAATTAATTATTTTGAGTTAGGTTGTTAGATACATGTGAGACCTAGTTTAATTTCCATAGCGGACGAACTTCCTGTCAGATAACAATCGATCGACACTCGGCCTTAGCAGTTTATCGACAGTCGACTCCTCTGTTTGCATACGAGAGTTGGAACGAGAGGGGTCAGATTGTAATTAAGGTCCTTGCATATTCATAATTCTCTGCATCCTATTCACTATAATTCAGTTGCCTAAGACCTAGATCTATCGTTTCCATAATTGAAATAGTTAACTTATTTAGACTTTTTCGAATAAAACCCACAAACAAACCTCCTATTTATAACATGCCTAGCTCAACTTTTAGAACTCATAAATTTATTGTGTGCCCTCGCTCTCTGTACATTCGATCCCTAAGTACTACAATTATACCCCTCCTGGCAATAGTAGTTTGTAGGGTTAATTTGATAGATTGCCTGCTTTAAAATAAACCTTAACCTTCACACTGTCAAATTTGGTGTCGTTTCTGGGGAGAAAGGATCAGCATTAGATTTATTTTCCATGTTTTAATCTAGGCTTTTTCTTTTATTGCAAGTTACAGACAATTTCTTTTTCATGTCTTTCAGGTGTATGCCCATCAGTATCAGAAGCCAAAAAAACAAGGAATTACTCTTCTCAGACCCGTTGCAAACGAACATTCCATTCAGAAAGAGACGCGACTAGCATCGATCGAAAGTAGCACTCAACCACCGATCGACACTCACGTATCAACATCGATCGACAGTTCCCACTCGGCATTGATCGACGGTAACTCGCGAAAGATTGTTGCGACTTTAATTGTGGTTCGAGATGAGAGAGGAGACCTGCATAACCTTGAAGGTCATCTAGGTAATGCAGTAGGTCAGATAATTGTTGAACATGGAGCTGTAATCCTTGAACCAGAAGCAGACGCTGCAGTAGCTCAACTTGAAGCTGCCGCCCAAGCTGTTCAACGGACACTGGCAGACTACAATCGTCCAGACCAGTTCTATGCTAATAGATATGCTATTTTTCTTCAATATTTCCAGAGGAATGATTTTGAGATCAATCTTTCCTTCTTTGCAGTTGTTGCTCAGACACCCTAACATGGATTTCGACATGAGCAACTGATGGATCATTTGGAGCGATTTGAGGATTTTGTTTTTGCTATTAAGACCAATGGAGTCCCTGAGGACTATCTATTATGCAAGCACTTCAAGTACTCACTTGGTGGAGATGCTTTGCATTCGCTTAAGCAACTACTATCAAGATCTTTGACATCTTGGACATACATCAAGAATGCATTTCTGCGCAACTTTTTTGATGATGCGCGAGCAGAACACTTGAGGATCAGGACCTCTACATTCACACAGAAGCCTGTGGAATCATTCAGAAGCTCTTGGTTCAGATTCAAGTCCTACCAGAGAGACTGCCCACACCACGGTTTCAGTGAAGTGCAACTACTAAGCACTTTCCTCAGAGGTATTGATCTACAGTACCAGATGGCTTTAGACACATCTAGTGAAGGGAATTTCAGCACTAGGAGTCCAAAAGAAACAACAAGGCTTATTGAGAACTTGGCATCTAGCAATAGCACCAAGAACACTAACTATGAGACGAATAAATCAGCTCCATCTTTGATCAAGGAGCAAATGAATGAAGTCAAGGCAAAGTTGGACAGTGTTCAGAAATTTCTCAAGAAGAAAGAAGTGAAAGCTCTGGAAGAAGAAGTCGAGGAAGAGGATGTGAATTTTGTTGGTGGTAATGGTTACCAGAGACCAGGAAATCCAGGCTACAACCGGAACTCCTATGGTGGCAACATGAGTAACTACAATCAGAATTAGCAGCAGCAGAAGCCTCAAGAGAGCAGATTGGAAGCTATGGTTGACAGGATATTGGAGCAGCAACAGCATATAACTGTGAACTTCAATGGGAACATATATTTGCTGTAGACAATCCTCAACAAAAAGTTTGAGAACCTCAACCCTCATGTCAAGAAGTTGGAGAATTAAGTGATCCAAACAAGTGAGGCCAAGCAAATACATGAAACCTTGATTAAGGAGAAAGGGGAAACTAGTCAGAAGCACCACATCAATGCATTTATAGAGAACATATGCAAGAAGGAGATTTTCGTGTAGAAAGTGCCATGTCTTTCGGCAGCTCGCATTGGTGTCGATCGCATCCTATCCGGACAGTCAATTGAGGAAACTTGCAGAAACATTTGCCTCGTGTGAATCTTCCAACGTCGATCAAAAATGAGAAGCAAGCATCGGTCGACAGCCCTCAACGACAGAACCAATTCAGTTACCAAGTCTGAGTGCCAGCTTATTTGTCAAACCTTCGAGGATGGAGAATCAGGAACAGAAAGCCCATACACCTGAACCCATGATGACAAAAACACAATCCATAAGGAAGAAAAAGATTCCCACATCTTCGCACTGACGAAACTGACAAAGATGTGGATGGCTTTGCCAAAAAAGTTTTTAAAATTTGTTTAGATACTCAATTTAATGAAGCATAGTACACTCACAAATTGTGGATGTTTTTCAGGTAATCCAAGGAAACAGAAAAGGACATAGAGCGAATGTTCAATGACATCAGAGAGAGGATGAAGCAGATGACTACTCTCAAGAAGAAAAGTGACCCTGGTAAATTTGTGATTCCATGCTTTGTCAAAGGTCACGAGTATCCTAACGCCCTCTGCGATACTGTATCAGCAGTTAGCGTCATGCCTAGAGTGATAGCAGAGAGGCTAAACCTGACAGTGTAGCTTTCTAGTGATTCATTCACCTTTGTGGATTGCTCCAAAGTGAATTCAGGAGGGATAGCCAGAGACGTCCCAATGCAGATTCGCAATGCTTTAGTTCCAGTAGACTTCCAAGTGGTGGATATAAAGATTAATTGGAACTCTTCCTTACTTCTTAGAAGAGCATTCATGGCAGTTGTGGAAGCTATCTGAGATATGAAGACAAACAGGTTGTATCTATCCTTTATTGATCCATACATTTTCTATGAACCTGTTAAAGTCAAGATCAAGGCTACTCAGATAGAATTGGGTGATGACCAAGGTTTGATTGCTACATGCTTCTGGAAATATGATCAAGACAACGAGCATGCGGACACAACATCGATCGACACCCATCCCTTGGCATCGGTCGACACCCATCCCTTGGCATCGGTCGACAGTCCTTTCAACCAGAACCAGCACGGATCCCACCCTTTATCATCGATCGATACTCTCTATCCACCATCGGTCAGAGTTTATGCCACATATCAGAACGACGAAGACAGTCAAGAAGAGGTAGTCTACATAGGGAAACAATACCGTGAGAGGATGCCAAAACATAACAACCACGAGTAAGATGATTCTTACAATGAAGAAGAAGCAGTCGACTACCATACCTTGGCACTTGAAGAGTCTGGGAATTTCCGGGGATCCTATGGAAGCTGGAATGCAGCATCAATCGACGGTGACTCTAAAGCATTGATCAACGACAACCCGAAAAGATGCAATGCCGATTATGGCTACCTTATACCATATGAGTGTGGAATCATGAGAGACCCAGATGGTTATGCACGTGCAATGGATGGAAAGATTCTCAATGTGTGCAAGGACAATATCGCATACATACTAGCTATCACCAATCGATCAGGGAATATCTTTCGAAACAAAACATCGGGTGAGGCAGTCAGTTCAGCATCGATCGACGGCAACATTTGGCCATCGATCGACAGTCACAACGCAATATCTGGCCAGAGACTGGTAACAGAGGACCTTTTACAAGACAAGATTGATGGAGTTTACTGTTCTTATGACTTGATGAGGGCAAGTATCAACCAGAGTTTGGAGGATATATCAGAACCCACATATGCTAGACTTAACATGCTGATGGGAGACATCAAGCACTTGAAGACAGGATAAGCATATTGGCATTTACTCAGAGAAAGATGGAAAATCAGCAAGCAAGAGTAGATGAGGCTGTAAGATGTTTTATCAGTGCATGGTTTGGGACGAGCAGCGAGTATGTGGATACTTGCATTTGACATTAGTTTTATGAATTACCGTCCTAGTCCAGAAATCAAACTGTCTAGCTTAAGACTATAACAAAGCGCTGAGTGGGAGGCAACCCACTAGTAGTAAGTTTTAATTTTTTTTCATTAGCTAGTTACTAATTATGGGTTTTTATCTAATTACTTTAGGTTTTCAAAGGAGGAGTAGAAAAGTTCAAAACCACCATCGGACGACAACACCAGCTAACCATTGGTCGATGGCTTGGATGTTTTACCATCGATCGACACTCAACACTCACCATCGGTCGACACTCCTCACGGAGTTTGGTAACCTCGAATTTCTCTCAACCTTTTACTTATGGTTTAGTTTTGATTAACCAACCCCGACGAGATATCATTGGGGAAAGTGTTATTCAAGTCTGGGGGAAGTTCGTTGATGCTTTTACCTATTTTGAGCTTTTATCTATTAAGTTTTTCAAATTATATTTATAGAGTCAATAAGGGGATTATAATCAGAACTTATTAATCGACTAACTATAC
The DNA here is from genome assembly GCA_905132765.1 of Moricandia arvensis. Classification (NCBI taxonomy): domain Eukaryota; kingdom Viridiplantae; phylum Streptophyta; class Magnoliopsida; order Brassicales; family Brassicaceae; genus Moricandia; species Moricandia arvensis. Next base: position 3,705 of record CAJHQP010003748.1, on the reverse strand, counting down.
TTTAGCAGCATTCTTAAACATATTGATTGCAGAGATTACTAGAGATGCCAAAGTGGATCATGCTGCCATTATATTTCACTTACTACGAAATTCTGAAGGAACCAAATCTGGTCTCCAACATAATATTGACTACATTGCTTTCTTTAGGGCTTGGTATACATTGGATCGGATTCCTTCTTCAAGTATGTAAGTTACTAATCTGTTATTTCTGATTTCTTTTCTCGCTTTCTCTTCAAGATCTATAATAGAAAAGATTGAGATGATTTCCTGAGATGTATAGGGTAGGTACATTACTGATGACCCCATAATTCTAATTCAAAGGAATGATCACACATTGTTGGAATCGAGGAGTAGGTACATTACCGATGACCCCATTATTCGCCTACCAACTTTTTATTCGAAAAAACAAAAATGAGATAGCAAGATGGACTGTAGCAGCATCATTGTCAATTAAATTTGAGATTCAAAAGATTCTGAGAGAAAAGAGAAAATATAGGGATCATGAAAGGCTTTATACCTATACATGCATGTTTGCAAGAATTGAGTCCATGTATCCTTTGATCGATACTCCCAAGGTAAAGCCTGCACTTTATTTTTATGCAAACAAATGAGATCAGTAGAGGGGTGAGTCAGATTAGTATTTGTTGAGTTGCTGATAGAATGGATTTGGTTGTTGTACTAGGATAAGGTATATAAAGTTTCTCTTTGATTAGCATTATTCGATGTGTTTGCGGTATAGTAGGGTGATAGTCATGCTTATGTACTATGTGAATCCCCGCTTTTCGGACCTCTTTCACATGCTACCTTTGTTTTACTTGAGGACAAGCAAAAGGTTAAGTTTAGGGGAGTTGATATACCTTGTTATTTACCAGTTTAAGACTATCATTTGGACCTTATTTGGAGTCTGCTATGTATCTATAAACTGTGTTTTAGAGTCTTTTCCGGTTTAGGTACATTTTAGAGCATTATGGAGATAATGAAGGTTGTCAAAGCATTCATAGAAGATATCTAGTAGTTGTTAACAATCAGCAAAGTCAGAGTCGAGGTCAGGCATGACCATCGATCGATGGTGCACACTTGCTGTCGATCGACAATTAACTCACAAAGTCATTGGCCGACTTCAAGCCCAAAAATTATAAGAATGCCCCTGAACGACTTTTGACCTAGTTTATAAAGGTCATGCAATTATTTAGGCAAAGAAAGAGGGAGAGAGAGAGAGAGAGAGAGAGAGAGAGAGAGAGAGAGAGAGAGAGAGAGAAAGAAAGAAAGAGAGAGAGATAGAGATAGAGAGAGAGAGAGAGAGAATTATTTACAACTTTTAGTTTTCTTCGATGTTTTGTGGAGAAGATCTGAACTCTTTCAGAGATTTGTATTGGAACCCCATTATATATTCGGTGCATTTTATTATTCAATTTATCATGTTTTCTATGATTATATCTAACTAATTCTTTTGTTAGATTTAGGATTATTAAGTACAGATGAATTAGCTCAAAATAGGATTGCTAGGATGAAAGATATCCTTCTTTGGAATTGTGCTTAATGCTTGTGTTCTAGAGTAGCTAACTAGAAACCTGAACATAGGACATAGACAACTACGTGAGTGGTTCCGTGCCAGAATTAATTTCATTGAGTTAGGTTGTTATATACATGTGAGAGCTAGTTCAATTAACCTAGTGGACGAACTTCTTGTCTGATAACCAACGATCGACACTCGGCCTTAGCCATCGATCGACGGTCGACTCCTCTGTTCGCATACGAGAGATGGAACGAGAGAGGGTCAGATTGTGATTAAGGTCCTTGGATATTCATAATTTCCTGCATCCTATTTACTATAAATCACTTGTTTTAAATCCTAGATCTATCTTTTCCATATTTGAATCAGTTAACTTATTTAGACAATTTCCTTTTTGGAATAAAACCCACAAACAAACCACCTATTTATACCGTGCCTCCCTCAACTTTGGAACTCAGAAATCTATTGTGTGCCCTCACTCTATGTGGATCCGATACCTAAGTACTACAATTATACCTCTCTTGGCAAGAGTAGTTCGTAGGGTTAATTTGATAGATTGCTTGCTTTAAAATAAACATTAACCCGCACGCTGTCAGCAATCCATCAGCATGTTAAGCCTTGAATCTGTGGGCTCTGAAATATCATCTAATATCCGGTAGATACTATCCATCATCAAGTATTGAGATAGGTAAACTCTATGAAGCTTATCTTCCAATAACTTCTTTGTTACCAGTCTCTGCCTAAATGTTGTGTGATGACTATTGATCGATGGCTTAGTGTTGCCGTCGGTCGATGTTGAACTAACTGCTCCAATCAATAGTTGTTGTTGAATAATCTGATGAGTGTAGTCCATCTTCTGCTTCATCTCTTCCATGCATGTGGTTAACCAGCCAATATTGTTGTTGAATGGGTGGTACAGGTCATCAAGCCTCTTGTAATAGTCATCCATAATCATCTTCTAGGCTATGTAAACTCCTTGTACCTTGTTTTCAACTTCTTGTCTACTTTAAGCTGATGTGTCTGGTCTGGCTCTGCGAATGACTGCTGCATACTCTTGCAAACATAGATGAGTATATTAATGCATGTTGGCTCTCTCAAGAATCTCCTTTATGTCCTCCTTAGACATTGATGATACTTTCATCCATGCTCGTTCTCATTATCTGTAAACTCCATACTCATCTCTATTCTCCCAACAAAATCTTCTTCAGTTGTTGTTGTCAAAAGCTCGGGATCCATATTTGATGAGACAGTCGATCGATAGTAGACGTGTATTATCGATCGATGCTGGATCTTTGGTTTCGTTCAACCGACTGAAGTCTTTAGACTTCCAGAATTCAAATGTATCGTTCTCAGCTACTTCTTCTGGGAAAAGTTTTGTGTAATCTAGGTTGGTGTTCCCTGGTGCCATCTCTCGGTACTGCTCTCCAATGTAGACTATAACTTCTTTGGACTTCCTTCTTTGTTCTGATATGTGGCATGAGTTTCAATTGATGGTTGAGGTTTGAAATTGACCGATTGTTATATGCTTAGACCGTCGACCGATTGTTGAAGTTGGCTATCGATATATTATGAAGGGTGGGTTCCGTGCAGTGTCTGTATGTAGGGGCCGTCGACCGATTTCAAGGGTTGTGTATTGATTGATGCTATCTTCGCAGACTCCTCCTTTTGCTCGTAGTTGCAGAAGCATGTAGCAATTGAGCTTGGATCATCAGCCAATTCTATAATAGCAGTCTTGTTCTTGACTTTAACAGGTTCATAAAAATTATTTGGATCAATTAAGGATAGATACAATTGGTTGTCTTCATGTCGCAGATAGTTCCCACTGTGGCCATGAATGCTCTTCCAATGAGTAAGAAAGAGTTCCAGTTAATCAAGATTACCATCACATGGAAGTCTACTAGGACTAAGGCGTTGCAAATCTGCAGTGGTACGTCTCTGGCTATCCCTCCTGAATTCACCTTGGAGCAATCTACAAAATGTAATGGATCACTGGAAGGCTCCACTTTCAGGCTCTTGTTCTCTGCCATAGCTCTAGGCATGATGCTGACTGCAGATCCAATTTCGCTGAGAGCATTGGGATACTCGTGGCCTTTCACAAACCATGGAACCACGAAATTTCAGGGTCACTTTTCTTGTGAATGCCTAGACCGTTACTGATGCGGCCATCAATGACCAAGGCTTGACGGATCATT
>CAJHQP010003747.1:0-63435 GCA_905132765.1 Moricandia arvensis | reverse complement strand
GCGCCAAGTGAGATGAAAGTACACGTACCAGTTTAGAACTCTGCATCTCTGTTCTCTCAGACAAGCGATTTCTCAGAGGTTCCACATGATCACTTCCATCAAGCTGCACACCAATGAAGTACTGAAGCTCTCCCTAATGATGAAAAATTCATGTAGTCAGCAACAATGCACGGTTCTGAATATAGATATAACAAAAATCTCTTGTCGACCTTCTGATCACGCATAGGTTGCAAGTGGAATAAGTTCCAGAACTTCTTTCCTGCAAAAATTTAATGGTTTCATGAGCATCCGTAATTGAAAAATTACAGTATAACTCATTATCAGATAACTACCGCTCTTAGTGTAGTTTATCAGCTGCACAGTTATCTCCCTTTGATCTCTAATTGCGTCTCTTATCTTCTGGACAGTGGCTTGATCTGTCTCTGGCCCCTGAAGAAATCTGAGGCCAAGCACTTTGCACAGATTCATTTCACAAAGAACAAGAAAAACACAGCCAAGAAGACCGCATAGTTACTAGGAAGGATGAATCTCATGAGTAAAAGATACAAGGATAAGAATAGTCACATACCGACAATTTCTTCCCAATATTTCCTCACGTGTATACTCTGTTAATTCAAGAAAACTGTCTGATGCAAATATCTGCAAAGAAAACGATTTGCATTATCATTCATGGTCATGTGCTTACCACATATCCATACAAACACAATAACACACTTGACTAAGAAAAAGCAATATAATCTACATACAATAGGATTATCAGGAAGACGAGGATCACTGATGACGAAGTTCTTCTCTATGCGCTCAAGAGTGGTAGCTAGATCAATCCCTTGGCGTATATCTCTTTCTCTTTCTAAATGGTCCCAACTTTCCCTCGGCTCTATTACTTCTGTGCTCACCATTAATTAATTCTTCAGGTTCTACACTAGGAACATCTTCATGCCTTTTATTAGAGCTAAGTGATTTGCTCTTTTTCCTGCACTTTGCATGAGGATTGATCACAAATCACTCAGGGTTAGTATGTACAGCTTCAGAATTAAATAACCAATTAATGTCAGTGGTCACATTCTAAGGCTGTGTTGCATGGTGTTTCCTTCATCGTCCTTGATAGGAGTGACTGTGAGAAGATTCCAGAAGGGTGTTCCATCCTTTTTGTAGTTTAAGAGCCTTCCACAGTAACTTTTCCCATTCTTGATACAATCTCTGATCTTGGCAACCTCTTTCTGGTCTGTGTCTGGCCCTTGCAGGAACCGGCTGGCATGGGTGTCAAATGCATATCATACTAAGTAGCAATAGTGGATTGAAACTAGAAGAAGATATATAAGAGAAGAGACGTACCAGTTTCTACCAACAATTTCTTTGGAAGAATAACCGGTCATGGTGAAGAACCCACTGCTAGCATACACTATGGGACAGTCTGGCTGTGTAGCGTCAGAGACAACAAAGGTCTGCTGCAACGTGGAAAGAGCGGTTTTGAGCTCCTGGGATACTCTAGGGAAGGCTCCAGATTCAGAAGCTGATGATTCTTCAGATGACCTCCTAGACATCTTGCTTCGTTCCACTTCACTGGACACTTTGAAACTAATGACATCTTCTCCTGAGTCTGGCTTAACAGCTGATAACCCCCAGTCACCAGTTCTCTCTACTATCTTTGCAGAATCATGAAACTCCATCCACTTACTGCTGCTGCCTTTGCGGTTGCCATGGTGAGGCTTTGATGAAGAAGAGGAAGATGACCTGTTTAGGGGGTTAAAGATCTCAAGGGACCTACGTTCACTTAATGACTCCAGATCAGTCAAGGGAGATGGAGAAGCTCTTGGCCTCTCCATATCGTTTCTTTATTCGCTTTCTTTTGGTGTAACAGAGTAATGAACTGGCTGCAAATCAAAACACCAGACAAGTTTACAAGAGTTAAATAGATGGATGAGGCAAACAGCTAATAAATGACACTAAACTGTTTGGCAGCAATAAAGAAACACGCTATAGAAGATGAAGTAAATACAATAATTGAATGTATACAAGACGCGTAGCTTTAACAGCTGCAACTCATGTGTATATAGTGCATTGGCTTTTAAAAAGGAGCAAAGACGATGAGAAAACTTTGAGAGTTAAACAACAAAACTACGTCTGTACTGAGAACTCAATTATATTGTTTCAGATATGTTTATTGTCAGAGACAATCATGTTTTTCTGAGGCTGCAAATAAGCGAAGATATAGACATCGCTATCTCTATTCAAAGCTCTACATGGACCCATGTTTCCCTAAATAAAGGACCACACACACTAACTCCTGTTTCACCATAAATACACGTGCACTCTCTGTTCATCATTCCCTCTTCCTTCGAAACTTCTTCATCATCACAAGTTTATATTACACACACTCTTTCACATCTTGTTCCATTGCAATAATTTGATTGAAAACAAGACACATTTCTTCTCAGATAAATTGTATTATCGTAAGTAAACTTACGAGTGTTGGAGTAGCACAGACGCCATGGAAGACGAACGCGTTTGAGAAAGCGACTGTATCTTCTTCTATCCCAGACAGAAGACCAAACAAGAGTTTGTCTTTAGTCTCTTCACCTATCTCTTTCAAAATAATGCTCAAGAAATTAATACAGGGGGACCCACAAGGGCAAAACACCTTATCAGGATATTAATGGGCCTGGGCCTTAATTTTCCCGCTGAAAGCCCATTAGTGGCGCTAACAATGGGCCTTATTAAGGGAGACGTGGGAAGAAAGAAAGAAAAGAACTGAAGCAGCAGAGATGGAGAGAGGCGGCGGCGTTAGTCTTCACGTCGGAATGTATTATCTTTCTCGCTTGAAACGTGAATGGGAGGAGTCAGCTTCTGCCTCTGATGAAACCGTTAAACCTCCTGAGGACTCCACTCACGTTAACATCTTCGTTCCTAGGCTCAGAAAGGTTATAAAGCTTCTTAAATAGTATGTGGCATGGGTATAGTAACTAGGAGGAGGAAGATATTAGAGGATGAGATAATTTTCGTTTTGGCATTCCAGCGCATTGCAGTGGCGTCTCTTCTTCCGATGAACTTTTGTGATTGTGAAGAGCATTCTGCATCTCTCACTCCTAAGGAAACTAATGCTCATGATCTGGAAGAGCTTAATGTGGGAGTAAACGATGAAGAAGTGTGTATTATTATTTATTAACTAGGTGATGAATAAGCTCTTTGAGAAAGATAACATCGTTATAGATATCAAAGACAAAACATGGAAAAAAATATATTTAGATTCTCTTATTCTTTTCTTTTTAAAAACTATTTTGGTAACAAAACATAAACAAAAATTATTTGAGAATGAGCAAATCTCTCAAATAGACATTTTTGTTATAAAAATAGACCTTAAATTGAAAATTTTAATATTTTAATTTTTTAAATATTTTAAAATTTTAAATTTTAAATTTTACCTTTAAAACCCGACCCTACAACTCTAAATCCTAAAATAAATATATATTAGTTAACCAAAGAGGTACAAATGTATATTTACACTTTTTAATAAAATTTATTTTAGTTATTTTTTTTTAAATTGTATTTTAAAGATAAATTTTCATTTTTATTTATTTTAATCATTATTTCTGTGAGAAAATTGCCTTTTCTATTATTTATTAATAGATAAAAATATATTAGGGCATTAGTTTGGTTCAGTTTAAAATCAAACCATACTTTTTGGACTAAATAAAACATGAACCAAAGTTATGGTTAAGTTCGGTTTAAATTCGGTTGGATTGGATCGATTTGATTCGGGTTTTTTTTTCCCACCCCTAGATAAGATCAAGGACAACCTACCAAAAGACATCGATGCTTACGTGTCGTTTTGTCGTTGTGGGTTGCCAAAAACAGCAGTCGCTCGCTCGCTCCTGCCTAGTCGGCTTTGAAAAGCACTGGACTGGAAGAGACAGTAAGCTCATAGCACATAGCTTAGTGTGTTATCTATCATCTCTGTGAAAAGAAGTCTCAGATCAGCGAGTGAGATGGGCTGGACTTTCGTGGCGGTGATACTGACGGTGGCGCTTGTTTGTCCGAGGGCAAGTTCGATCGGAGCTAACTGGGGCACACAAGCGTCGCACGCTCTTCCTCCAGACATAGTGGTTCGGATGCTGAGAGAGAACGGTATCCAAAAAGTGAAGCTCTTTGACGCCGAGTACGATACTCTTAGGGCTCTAGGCAAATCCAAAATCGAAGTCATGGTTGGTATTCCCAATGAGATGCTATCCACTCTAGCCTCTAGCCTCTAGCCTCAAAGCCGCTGAGAAATGGGTTTCTAAAAATGTCTCTACTCACATCAATACCGATAAAGTCAACATCAGGTTCCTTTCCTCTTTTTACTCCTTATCCAAATTGAGTAAAATAGGTTGTATCTGTAATGAATTGTACTGAAGTTTGTAAGTTAACTGTCTTTGTCTGAGATAAAACTACATAAAGCTCATGTCTTTACTGTTTCAGACAACTAAAGTAGCTGTTTGTAATTATCCAAATTGAGTGTGATTGTATCTGTAGTCCTGGCTGATGAATTGCACTGAAGTTGTAGGTTACCTGTCTACTTAAAGATTATGTCTTTACTGTATTAGACAAGTAAAGTAGATACTGAAAGTGATCAGGGCCGTCTAATAGCATGTCCGCAAGTGGTCTGGTCGAACATGATCCAAGTCTAAAAGTTAAAATAAATATATAAATTCTTGTCTAGAAAGTTTTAATTTTTAGATATACTGCTAAATTTAGAGCTTATAATTTCAAAAGAAATGTTAAACATATATAGACAGAGTTATTAAATTTTAAAATTACTTCATTACACCGTTAATATCTTTCTGAACAATGGCTATAAATTATTTGAGACGGCACTGAAAGTGATCATCTGGTTTGAAATTGTTGTACAGATATGTAGCTGTTGGGAATGAACCGTTCTTGTCAACTTATAACGGGAGCTACCTCAACACTACTTTCCCTGCGATGAGGAACATTCAAATTGCTCTTATAAAAGCCGGTCTTCAGAATCAAGTGAGGGTTACTTGTCCCTTGAACGCTGATGTCTATGAAAGCTCCACCACCTTACCTTCCGGAGGTGACTTCAGAGCCAATATCCATGATCTCATGATCACTATCGTCAAGTTCATGGTCGAAAATGGCGGCCCTTTCACTGTTAACATCTATCCTTTCATCAGTCTCTACAACGACGCCAATTTTCCAGTTGACTACGCCTTCTTTGACGGCATCTCACAGCCCGTGAGCGATGGTGGGACTTTCTATTACAACATGTTTGATGCAAACTACGACACTCTAGTGTATGCCCTTGAGAAGAATGGGTTTAGAAACATGCCTATCATAGTTGGTGAGATTGGATGGCCTACGGATGGGGACAAGAATGCTAACGTGGAGTACGCTAGGAAGTTCAACCAAGGCTTCATGGCTCACATCGCAGGAGGGAAAGGGACTCCCAGAAGGTCTGGTCCTATAGATGCTTACCTGTTCAGCTTGATAGACGAGGACGCCAAGAGCGTTCAGCCTGGTTACTTTGAGAGACACTGGGGGATATTCACTTTCGACGGGTTACCTAAATACGCATTGAACTTGGGAACAACCAACACAGGAGCTCTGATACAGGCCAAAGGTGTGCGGTATTTGCAGAGAAAGTGGTGTGTGATGAAGCCAAACGTGAGGTTGGACAATCCTCAGATTCCACCTAGCGTGAGCTACGCGTGTAGCTTAGGGGATTGCACTAGTCTTGGAGTTGGGACTTCGTGTGGGGATCTTGACGCTAAGGAAAACATATCTTATGCGTTCAACAGTTACTATCAGATAAACGACCAGCTGGATACAGCATGTAAGTTTCCAAACGTATCAGAGGTGACCAGGACGGATCCATCAACGGGAACCTGCAAATTTCCGATTATGATAGAGCCTTATTACGGTGGGTGTGTCCACAGACAAGTGTTCTTCTTGCCTTTACTGATGGCCGCAGCCATCACCATGGTCTCTATTTTTTGATGGTTTCTTGTCAGTTTGTAACTCTATGTGTGATTATTTTAAAAAAAGTTGTTCAGAGCATCCTAACTTTCTTTCTGTCGAAAAGCTGAGATTGGTATTAAAGCAGCTATGTGAGACTTCGTTGCAATGTGCAAAGTTTAAAACTCTGAGCACTGGTTGTGGTCTTGGGTTCTGTTTAGGGTCTTGGCACATGATCTCTTAGTACTGGTTGTGGCTGATGCGAAGAACTTGATAGTATTAGTATCTTTAGATTCGTTAAGAGATTCCATTTAGTGTTTCAGATCTCAAGCAAGCAAAGGCGCTACTTGGAAGAGACCACGGTGTTGTAGTGGTATGCACAATATTGCTTTGGACACTGCATTCATTAAAGGAACAAGGGAAGATGATGAGTGGTTTAAAACATGAAATGGAACAATCTGTGAGATGAGATTTTGGATTAGTATACCTGACAAAAAACATGGCAGAAGAATGTGGAGGAAAAGTCAAATGTTTCAAATCTGGGACATCTGTATAAAGTCTGAATGTGATATGAATCAGGTCAGTCTTCTGCCTTTGTCAAATTCTCATTTTTGGACAAGGTCATCATAACTTTGAATATCCAAAAAGGAAAGCGTGTCTATCAGAATAGGAAATGAAATCATTTAAGGAAAGCCAGAAAAAATGAGAAACGCAAGCTTTGAACGTTAGATATTTGAAAAAGGAAAGAAAACAAATGGGGACATTTAAAACCACCTTACGAAAAGTTGTCTTTTGTGTTACAGCTAAGGCAAGATTCAACAAACAATAAGGAAAGAAGAGAACCATGTGACTCTCTATGTCCCTGTTAATGGAAAGAAGAGCGAAAAATAGAAGGGAATATGTAATTTATGTGGAAATTAAAAGGCCGGATTAAAGGCACAATCACTCTCTTTTTTTGGCCTCCTTGGACTTTGGTCTCCTAGTACAAACTACAGGTTGTCAGACACAAGATAAAACCAGACTCAAGTCTATCTACTTCCTGTAGGGACGAGAAGGGAAACAAGGAGAACTAGTAGCAAACTTATTCAGAATGGAGAACATGGAGTCGGTGAGCAATGAAGAGGGAAGGGCTGAGCAGTTTCCGGTGGGAATGAGGGTCCTTGCTGTGGATGACAATCCAACCTGCCTCCGGAAACTCGAGGAGTTACTGCTTCGATGCAAGTATCATGGTATTCACTCTTTACTTCTGTCTATTTTGTCTGTTTGTGTATTGAGATCGCATCATAGGAGATGTTTGGTTGATTTGTCAGTGACAAAGACAATGGAGTCAAGGAAAGCTCTGGAAATGCTGAGAGAGAAGAGCAATATGTTTGATTTGGTGATAAGTGATGTAGAGATGCCTGATACAGATGGCTTTAAGTTGCTTGAGATTGGTCTTGAAATGGACCTTCCTGTCATCAGTACGTCCCCTTTCTTCGTTTTCATGACAACTGTAGCCTTTGTCCTCTAACATTTTGTGTTTGGTTGTCTCAGTGTTGTCAGCACATAGTGACTACGACAGTGTAATGAAAGGTATTATCCATGGCGCTTGTGATTATCTTGTCAAGCCTGTTAGCCTCAAGGAGCTTCGGAATATATGGCAACATGTTGTGAAGAAGAAAATTGGCTCATACAAAAAAATCATTGGCCCTTCTCGCCAACTTCTCCCCTCATCTGAATCCGCCCCAAGTGGCAGCAGGAAACGGAAAGAGAAAGTTGATTATAGTGGTGATGGAGATGACAGTGACAGAGAAGAGGAAGATGGTGAAGGAAGTGAACAAGATGGAGAGGAGTCATCCACCCGGAAGAAACCTCGTGTTGTTTGGTCACAGGAGCTGCACCAGAAGTTTGTCCATGCCGTTCAGCAATTGGGCCTTGACAGTGAGTTTTCCCTTGAACCTCTTTATAAGTTTCCTTGTGTGTATGTGATGTGATGTCAAGCGTTATTTCTTCTAATAATGATTTGTTTTGATGGTTTCATGTGTGGAGCCCTCTTTTCATTTCCACTAATATTTGTTTTCTTCGGGTCTCCATTACAGAAGCTGTCCCCAAAAAAATACTTGATTACATGAACATAGAAGGTCTCACGAGGGAAAACGTAGCCAGCCATTTGCAGGTGCTAATTTTTCATACACTCTTGTATTTTGACCCTGCCTTTGTTTGGATGATGAGACATACCTACGTGTGTTCCTTTTTTCTCTGGTTTTGACTGCAGAAGTACAGACTCTACTTGAAAAAGTTAGACGAAGGTCAACCACAGAACATGTCTCAAGATGCATATGGGACAAGAGATTCATCTTACTTTCATATGGCTCAACTTGAAGGACTAAGAGATTATACTTCCACAAGACAACTGTCAAGCTCATCCCTCTTAGCCCGCTCCAGTCTCACCAAATTTCATCCCTCTGTGTATTCATCTATAAATCTTCAAGGATCTAACTCCTCCAGCTTCATCCAACAGGGGCATCACCAGAGCTCAAGCAACTCAACTACTCCATTTGGAACATATCACAGTCCCTTGTTGCCAAGATCTCAGAGTGTGAATCTGTCTCCGTTAGAGCCCCTCCACTTTCCTAGAAGCAAGTGTTCTCCATACATGGGAGATTTTAAAGGCATGTGGGACCGAGTAATTGGCAGTAGCTTCCTTGATTCTCGCATTTCTTTTGGTAGCTCTAGCACTTCTTTGCCAAGTGCTTCAAGCAACAATCTGATGCTGCAAGAGAACTTTACGCACAATCTGCATGGGGCCTCTGATGGAAACCAGTCTTGTCCTGAGGGAGATCTGTCCAACTCTGGCTCCCTAAACACCAGCGTCAATGGCTTATCTAGTTTTCCTAGTCATAGCTGGCAAGGGAATCTGAAAACAACTAGATTCCCATCACACTCTTTACCGCTGAATCATGCTTTTGGTCATGATCAAATGACATGTGGAGTGACTGGTCTGGGAGATTATAATACCTCTTTGGCTTCTGCAGATAATCATGTTGGAGTAATGCAATGTGAACCTCCATTGCTAGGTGACTTCATGCAGAACATGAATACACAAAAATGGGAGGAACAGAACTGCACCATGCTGAACAACTCATTCGGTAATGTTGACTATCCCTTACCCGCAGAGAACAACATGGTTTTCAGGGATAACAATGCGACCAGAAACAAAGGTTTGGATGATTCACTGATGATGAGTTCAATAGAGGAGAGTGCAACAACTCTCAACAGTCGAGAGTGTGTGGGAAACCTTACAATACTGGATCCAGAGATGAGGTCAGCGAAGCTAGAGAATGATCTTGCTGACAACCCGCAGGATGTATTTGATGATATAATGAATGAGATGTTGAAACAGGTAAAGTAAAAAATGACTTGTGTTTGGTGTGATTGGGACTGAAGGTAGAAAATGAACTTGATGTTGTGTTTGTTGCAGGATGAGACTAATGGAATGGTGTCAGTGGCTGCTAGGTTTGGACTTGATACGTTTCCTCCTCCATAGTTCATGGCCTTCTCTACCGGTTGCATCATTTCTCTTCTATTATTGGATGTTGTCATTGCTTTTTATGTTTTTGTTTCTTTTTCCCCACATTGTTTACTCTGATTATCAATAGATCACCTGACACACTGCACCAACCAATCTCGTACTCTTTTTTGTGTTTGGGTTTGAAATTAAGGAAAAGAAAAGCAATGATACAAGGTTTTAGTTATTGCTTCTTGTCGTGCTTTGATGGAAGAAGCGTTTGATTCACATAACATGGATACACCAACAGGCATTTGAGTATATAACCTACCCATTCATAAGCCTCCTACTTTTGCAGTGAGTCTTACTGTAATGGTTGGTTCCCATATGGAGTGGCCCGCCCAAGATCAATCATCACACCACTCGAGCATCCTCTCCTGCTCACTAGTGACTCACTAGTAGTGAGTCTCAGTGAGAGATGATTCTTGTGATTGTTGTGAATAAAAAAAAAAAGCTATTCTCCGCCATGTTAATTCATAGTGATTTGATTTATGGGATGAAAATAAAACATTAAACTACTCGAAAATAAAGAAAAACATTTTTTCCTCAATATGTAAGGAAAAAATCTTTAATAGTGTTAATATATCTTCACCTACAAGAAAATTCAGTTGTTTCATTTACAATCAAGATAACCAATTTCCTTCTGATTTCTTTCCAAAAAATAACAATAAAATTCAAATTTTAATTTTAACAAGTACCAAAGATTTATGAATAAATTGCAATCTAGTTAATTCCGCAATTATGAAAAATGTTTAATTAGATTAGTAGATATCTACGTTTTGGGTGGGGCCTAAAAATGGCAAAAGGAAATCAAATCAAAGTGTGAATGTTTGGCTTGGCCCATTGTATTGTCTTCTTCTACCTCTCTCACAAAACATAGAAAGAAAAGAAACAGACATTTGTGTCCTCCTCGTTTCTTCACCTTGTATAAGCACATAGATGCTACTAGAACCTATCTGCCTTTACACGCATCCTAACGTGTCTGTCTCTCCTCCCACAGAAATCTACTTCGTTGTCTTTTTCTGTTTTTCTATAAAAAAGTAAACAGAATACCTCTTTCTTATCCTACTATTACCTCAAAGAAAATAAAATATCTTAGCTGAAACGTAGAGAAGAAGAAAAGATGACGACGGAGAAGAAAGAGATGGAAGTGGTGAAAGATCTAGACTTGGAGAGATACATGGGCCGTTGGTACGAGATTGCTTCTTTCCCTTCCATTTTCCAGCCCAAGAACGGTGTTGACACTCGAGCCACCTACACTCTTAACCCAGACGGCACGGTGCACGTCTTGAACGAGACGTGGAACGGTGGCAAGAGAGCTTTCATCCAAGGGTCAGCCTATAAAACTGATCCTAAGAGCGATGAGGCCAAGTTCAAAGTTAAGTTCTATGTCCCTCCTTTCCTCCCTATCATTCCTGTCACTGGAGATTACTGGGTGTTGTATATTGATCCTGAGTACCAGCATGCCGTCATCGGCCAGCCTTCAAGGAGTTATCTCTGGGTAGGCTTTTTTGTCTTTTATCTTCCTAGAAAAAGGGTTGATATTGACTGTGGGATATGTATGTGGGTGGTGTGTAGATACTGAGCAGGACTGCGCATTTGGAGGAAGAGACTTACAAGCAGCTAGTGGAGAAGGCGGTGGAGGAAGGGTACAACGTTAGCAAGCTTCACAAGACCCCTCAGAGTGACACACCACCTGAGTCCAACGCAGCTCCTGACGACACCAAGGGTGTTTGGTGGTTCAAATCTATGTTCGGCAAATAGTTACAGCAACGCAATACCTTCGTTTCACCTTCTTTTACTTTCCCTTGCTTGTGTAATATACTATCCCCACCTCCTTATGTTTACTCTAGTAGTCATCGTTCTGCTTTTGTGTGTTTATTGAACATCTAAACTGAATCCATTTGGGTCAGTAACAGAAATCTATTTATATATAAACGTACCAAAGTGAACAAAAGCAATCATATAAATATGGCAAATACATATTCAAATTAACATATATCTGGATAACACACCATACGACGAGTGACGAGTTTTGTGGAATTTGTAGTGCATGAAAACTAGAGACAACAGAATCAAATGCATAAAAATGAAAAAACAACCTCGTACCCAGCAAAAGTTTGTTTGACTATACATATACCTTAGGACATGCAGAGTAGCAGCTCACAGAATAGTGCAACATGAATTTGTTTTCTTCGCTTGCTTGTAGAACATCTGTTTCCACCAAAACACCAAACATCATGTTCCCGTTTCAAATTCATCCACAACTCTATCCATCTAACCCGATAATAGCAAGCTACGGTTCCCAGTATGTGATAGTTACATTTATCTACAAAACTATCAAGTTCCCTCATGTCCCTACCGTGTTAACTAACTATACTCAGAGACTCCGACACTGGAAAAAAAAGAAACAAGCTGGGCAAAAGCTAGTATGGGACTGTAGAATATTACCTGCGATGCCATGCTCAAATCTGAGCTCTTCTCCACTAGGCTGTCCAGCTTCTCACCACGGGCTAGAACGCTATCAATGGTCTTATGCTGCAATACAAAATATATATTCACTTTTGGGGAACCGAAAATGATGTAACGAGACTCAGTGACAGAACATCATAACTATTTAGGGACAGTATCGATGCCATATTTGACAACTCTGTCGGCAGACACATAGGAAAAGAGAGCAAAGAGACCACACTTACAAGGATAATCTTGGTCTCATCCAACTCCCTCTGGATTTTCAACAGCTTATCAGCCTCTGCTGGGTCCTGAACATCACAAATAAAGGGCAATACCAGAAACACTTTAAGACCAAACCACTCAACAAAACCAACTTAATCATAAAAATAATGGGGCCAATAGAATTAGTTCATGAGGAATCATTAAAGGTGGATCCTTTATGTCCACCCAAATGAGCATATATACCTACAGTTTTTCTTTAACAAGTTCCACAGGGAAAAAAAAAAGAAAATACAATTGCACAAGTGAGTGAATAAACCTGAAATTTGGTAAGAGCTTCGGCTAAGTAAGGCCAAGGCTGAGTGGAATCTTCTTTAGCAGACTTCCATGTCTCACCAAAACTCTTCTGGTACTCATCTATCACCTGAGAAACACACACAAATTGAATCTCAAACAAACCGTATCTTTTCCTCACCGAATAGAACCAACAAGATAAACGAAACCTGATTGAGAAGAGAAAAGGCACTTCGAACAGGATAATGATCGTCCATGAATCCCACAGCGCAAAGGCCATTTCTATTGTAAGCGTGAACCTTGTACTCTATTCATCAAAAACAACAAACCCTAATCAACAATAACGAAGCTCTAATTGGAAAGATCTAGAATCGGAAAGAGGGAATAGATCCGTGAGAGAGAAGGAGAAGGAACCTTCGTGCTGGACGGACTGGCGCTGGGAAGGAGGGGTGCGGCTGGCGACAGTGCGGCCGACGAAGACGACGAACTCCTTGACGCTAGATCGCTGGAAATAGCCGAAGTGAGAGACGTCGGAGGCGTTGGCGAGGATGACGGGATCCGAAGTCTCGGGAGCGGCCTTGAGAACAAGCAAGGCGGTGATCTTCATTGCGGTGGATCAAAGGAGGAAACGGAAGGAGAGGAGAAGAGAAGAGGCGTCGGCACCTTGGAAAACACAAAAATTAAGGTCCGGTGGGTAAAAAAGGGAGCTTTCAGGTGTCGATGACATTCATTATATTATATACTAGGGGTGGGCAAAAAAACCGGAACCGAAGTACCAAACCGAACATATCCGAAAAAATCCGAACCGAAACCAAACCGAATTTATAAATTATCCAATTGGGTATTAAAATTTTATACCCGAAGAACTGGAACCGAACCCATACCGAACCGAGAACCGAATAATACTCATATAGGACCGAATTAAAACCACTTATACACTTACCTTATACGTTTATATCTATATAGTTTATCCTTTATACACTTACCTTTTTTTTATTGATCATCACTTTATACACTTCCTAAAATCTGATATTTTTTTCCATTACAAAGTAACCATTTAGAACCAAGCTCGATTGAAACCGTTTTTTTGGTTCTATTATGGTTACCAAATTTCAGAAACCGAAAGAACCGATAACCGAAGGAACCGACCCGATTTGACCCGAAATTTTCATAGTTCCTTAATGGTTACCAAACTTCAAGAACCGAAAGAACCGAAAACCAAAAGAACCGACTCGAACCGAACCGAAGAACCGAACGCCCACCCCTATTATATACCCTCGCTGTCTATTTCTTATTTCATAAGAATTTATATATTCTATAAATTATCCATGTGTATATGCACTGGAATTATTGTAACATTTATATTCCATAATATATACTCAATATAAATGGTGTTTAAAATTTTTTTCACAATAATTAAAAAACACTTTTATATAATTTATGTTAATTATATTAAAAATTATTAAATAAAACTAGTTCAAATACAATGCTTTGTAGTTAGATCACCAATTTCAAATATATGTATCTAAAATAGTATGAACACCATTTATTTTGTAACAATTTTTTAAAAATACTACTTACAATGAAACAGAGAGTATTATGATCCAAAGTGTAGGGAGTATTATTTGTTTCTAACAAAATTCATATAATCAATATTTATAGATCCAGATTCTTTATATTTTTATATTTTATAATTATTTTAAATAAAATTCACGTAAATCCATTAATAATTCATACTATTGAATATCATATAATAAAATTTAAAACTATAACTCATAAAATTAATAACACATGATTTAGTATAAATTTCAAAACAAATAACACTAAATTTAATTTTAATGTACAAATATATCACACATAAACCAATAATCTCCGCTAAAACATTTGAAAATTAATTATGTAAGAAATTAAAAATATAGCAGAAAAAAAAAAAACAAGAAAAGCGGTTAAGAAGAGAATGGCGGGGGAAAGAAGATAAAAATAGAAAGTAAATGGCCATAAATGGGATTAGTGAGGTACCTTTTTTTTACACATTAATTAGCAGCATCTCTGTGTTTGACCATCTCTTCTTCTTCGCTTCTTTTCCCTTGTCAAGAAACATAACGAGGAAAACAAGGGGAAGAAGAGATTTGATTGATGTTCTTCCTTTTACATCACTGTGAGATCTCTTTCACTTTTTTTCTGAAAATGTTTACATTTTGTGTGCTTATTGTATATATATATAATGTATATGACTCTGCTTTACGTACATGCATGCAGGATCAATCAACCAAACACAAAGATGCTCAGGTTCTTTATCCTTCTCTCCCTTTTCATACATTCTTGTGTTGCGGCTCCCAAGATTCCTGCCACGAAATGGCTCACCCTTAATGGTATGTATCCTTTTAGACGTGTTTCGCTACATAACATGTTTGTTTTTAAAAAACACATACCTTTTTGTGTCTTTTAGGACAAGAGCCTGCGGTTGTGGCGAGAGGCGGCTTCTCCGGTCTTTTCCCCGAGTCAAGCGCCTCTGCAAATGACTTGGCTATTAGCACCAGCTCACCTGGCCTCACCATGTTATGCAACCTTCAGATGACAAAGGACGGTGTTGGCCTTTGCTTGTCTGATATCAGGCTTGACAATTCAACCACCATCTCCACCCTTTTCCCCAAAGCTCAGAAGACCTACAAGGTCTATGGTCAGGACCTTAAGGGCTGGTTTGTCCTTGACTACTCTGCCGACACCATTTTCTCTAATGTCTCACGTATGTCTTCTTCTTCTCCCTTCATTGCTCCCCAGCACCACCACATCTTCTCATGTTTTGTATTGTTGAGTAGTGGTGCAGAACATCTTCTCTCGGCCCAGCATCTTCGATGGACAGATGCCTGTTTCAGCAGTGGAGGATGTCCTAGGAACTAAGCCTCCCAAGTTCTGGTTGAGCGTTCAGGTTTTTTATTCTACCTCTCTTTGACAGTAACAAACTCTGGAGGGTTCTTGTTGACTCATCAAAAATTCAAACAATACAAAATGTGCAGTATGATGCATTCTACATGGAGCACAAGCTAAGCGCAGCCGAGTACCTGAGAAGTTTGGGATTCCGTGGCATTACTTTCATCTCGTCACCGGAGATCGGTTTCTTGAAGAGCATTGGGATGGATGCACGCAGGGCCAAAACAAAGCTCATATTCGAGTTCAAAGACCCCGAGACAATTGAGCCTACCACCAACAAGAAGTACAGCGAGCTTCAGCGAAACCTTGCAGCCATTAAGGCCTTTGCTTCAGGCGTTCTTGTCCCCAAAGACTACATTTGGCCCCTTGACTCGGCTAATTACCTTAAGCCGCCATCCACCTTTGTGGCTAATGCTCACAAGGCCGGTCTAGAGGTCTACGCTTCAGGTTTTGCCAATGATTTGAGCACCAGTTTCAACTACAGCTATGATCCCTCCGCTGAGTATCTCCAGTTTGTGGATAATGGCCAGTTCTCTGTAGATGGCTTCATCACCGATTTCCCGCCAACAGCATCACAAGCCATCAGTGAGATGACTTGCCATCCATCATCCTCATATATATATGTCTCCTCAAAAACTTGATTAATAGGAGAAGCTAACACCCACACGTTTATGCGTTCTTGCAGCTTGCTTATCTCACCAAAAGCGCAATCTCCCCAAAGCAGGCCATGCATTGGTCATTACTCACAATGGAGCAAGTGGAGAATACCCAGGCTGCACTGATTTGGCTTATCAAAAGGCGGTCGACGATGGAGCAGATGTGATCGACTGTTCTGTCCAGATGTCCAAAGACGGAATGAGTTTCTGCCATGATTCTGCAGACCTCACAGCAACCACCACTGCCATGACCACTTTCATGTCCCGAGCCACCAGTGTTCCTGAGATCCAGCCCACCAATGGCATTTTCTCTTTTGATCTTACTTGGGCGGAGATCCAGTCTCTGAAGCGTAAGAAACTCTTTTAAAACTATCTCATTCTCAACTAAATTGCTAAGATTGGAATGTCTTTATCTCCAGCTCAAATCCAGAGCCCCTTCTCAACATCTGGGGGATTCCAGAGAAATCCAGCAAACAAGAATGCAGGAACGTTCATGACTCTCGTTGATTTCCTCGAGTTTGGCAAAGCGAAGGCAGTCACTGGAGTTCTCATCAACATCCAGGCAAGCCTTTTCATTTTGACTCTTAAAAGCTCCTTAAGCTTACTCAAGGCATCTCCACTAACGCCTTGTTTGTTGACAGAATGCTGCTTATTTAGCCTCAAAGAAAGGCCTAGGAATCGTAGACGCAGTCAAGTCCGCTCTGACCAATTCCACACTCGAGAAGCAATCAACCCAAAAGGTTTTGATTCAGTCAGATGACAGTTCGGTTCTGTCCAGTTTTGAGGCCGTCCCTCCATACACTAGAGTCTTGAGCATCGACAAGGAGATCGGAGATGCTCCCAAGCCATCCGTTGATGAAATCAAGAAGCATGCAGATGCAGTCAATCTCAAGAGAAGTTCTCTCGTCACCATCTCTCAAAGCTTTGCCACAGGGAAGACTAACGTAGTGGAGGAACTGCACAAGGGGAATATCTCTGTATACGTCTCGGTGCTAAGGAACGAGTACATCTCCATAGCGTTCGACTACTTCTCTGATCCTACGATAGAGCTTGCTACATTCATTGCAGGCAATGGCGTTGATGGAGTCGTCACGGAGTTCCCTGCCACCGCTACCAGATACTTAAGTAAGTTTAAACCTCGACCAGATCATGGAAGAATAATATACAAACTAGTATAAGGTTGATAAGATATATGTTTGATGCAAATCCAGGGAGTCCATGCTCAGATTTGAACAAAGACCAGCCCTACGCCATCTTACCTGCAGAGGCTGGCGCTCTACTCTCCGTGGCAGCCAAGGAAGCACAGCCACCAGCTAGTGCCCCTAACCCACCTCTTGACACTACAGACGTAATTGATCAGCCTCTACCTCCTGTTGCAAACATGGGCTCCTCTGATGGAGAAGCTCCGCCACAGGCCCCTCCTAGTTCAAGGACCATTGCTACCTCTGCTAATATCGGCCTTTCCTTGCTGGCAATACTGGCCTTGGGACTACTCTTTGCTGCTGAATAAAAGATTGATCACACCATATAACTCCAAATGTTGAACATGTTCTCCTGCAACATATTCCAAACTGACACAATTTGAGCTATTTATGTTTTACTCATGTTAACCAAAATATGCAGCAAACAGTGATTTGTTGTTACAGATCAAAGCTCTAAAGAAACTTTGTTTGTTGTCATAGGAATGTTTGATTTCAGTAGAGATTTTGAAACTTGATTATTGCTCATAATCTGTTTACGAACCTTCTCCACTAAGCAGTCTCTACTTGCATAGTTGTTGACGTCTCGACATAGTGAACCTGCAAAAAAGGCAAAAACCAATGATCAAGTATTATAAAGGTCCTTTACAAGAGAAAGGCAGTAACAAATTACTACAGTCTCGGTCTCTCTTTCGAGGCGCTTAGAACGAGAACAAAACTAAAAGACCAATAATCTTTGAGAAAAGTTACATCAACTCCTACAAAAGTTATTCTCTCAGAGTCATCCTTATGTGTATTTCCTCCCTATTCTTAAATAATAAATAACACAGCTGCTCCCTCACACACTCTTCCTAATCTCCTAATTAGTCTTCATTGAACTTGATCCTCCATATCGCTACCTCCACAACTGCTCCGTGGGATGAGAGAATCTAATGTCATACGTTTAAGTATAATAAGCTACATGAAGCATCAAATTATCCCTCCATCTAGCCAAAGAAAGCCAATTTTATTGCTCTTTACTTCAGTTCCAGCTTATGACTCTCAACTACTTGTCCACCGTCTTTTCCTTGCTGGCCGCTCTGCTTTCACCTCTGAATCCGCAGGGCCTGCAATTTTTGCAGAAGGCATTGTCTCAGGCTCCATTTTCTTTACTCCTGTGGTGTCTTTCTCCGTGGGCATTGGAAGTTTAAACCGTTCACTGCATTTCTTAAGTTTCTCAACCGTGTCCAAGTGTCGGTCTCCTGGTCCCTTCTCGTTTCCATTGTTGGTCTCTGCAAGGTCATGGTTACTCTTCTCTTCAGTTACATCCCGGTTCTTTCTAATAGAGCCATGAACAGGCTCGCTAACTCGGCCATTACTGCCTTTTTCCTTCTCTTGAAGTTTTGAAGAAGTGGATGATGCATTGGCGGTGACAGCATCGCCTCTCTCTTTGTGGCTTGCCCAACGCTCCAAATTCGTACGTTCTCTCTTTGAATCTTGTAGCTCATTACCAGAGGAAGAATTTTCCTTGTGCCTTTTGGTGGCGATAGGCTGCTGCGGGATCTCAATCTTGTAATTTCGTGCTTCGTTTGTTCCTTTTGAGCCCTGAAAGGCATGAATGAAAACATTACAGACAGTGAGGCACAATAAAAATGTGACCAAACCATGAAACATAGTATTTATTAGGTGAGATTGGTAACCGGACAAAAACATCACAAAGTATATTGCATTCACGTTAACCATGCTACTTTAAGTTTGCAAAACTTGGTTGGGATTCATTAACATAAATTCATAGGCTAATGAGGCATACTGTCACTTCGTAACTGCCATTTTGTTCTCCTTGCTTGCTCCTCAATGAATCGGTGCCCTTTCGTTGTTCTTTACTCTTTTGTCTAGAATCTTTATGTTTTCTGTCTTGCAATCGCTGGCCATCCAAAGAATTAATAACCTTGTCACTTCGATAGGTATCATCCTAGAAAGTACACTCACACAGTCTCCTATCCTTGATCTTCTGTCAGCTCCGGTGATGACGTTGTCATTCAACACAATCTGCAGATCGTCTTCACTTTCGCTCTCCCAATCATCTCCTTCTCCTCCGTATCCTTCATCGCCAACCTGTTCAATTACTGTCCCAGGAAGCTCTACAGCTTCAGAAGCAGACACGAAGAGACCAGGAATCGCAGGTGTAGAATCGGCATCGTGTTCGTTCAGGTCCTGAGAGATAGCGGTGGATAATTTGGCTTCGGAAACCCTAGCGACGGAAGCTGGATGAGCTTCTGCCACATTTTGATCCTGGGATCGGAGGTTGAGGTCGATGGAACGGAGAGGAGGCTGAGGCGGAGGAGGTTGGAAAACGTAGGAATAGAGATCTCCGAACTCATCGTCTTCGTCCATTAGTAGGAAGAAGAGGTGATTCGACTGAATGAAGCACGAGAAAGTGAGAGTGAGACGGTGAAGCTAAGAGCATGATCAATGCATGGGTGCTAGGAGGAGTGCTTATTTTTTATTTTTTTTAAAATTTTTTTTATTTTATCTGACTAAAAAAAAGCCAACCAATTGCGGACCGCCACGTGTCAGTGGGGTCCGCAAAATAGTGCAAGCTCCAGCGCTTAATCTGGCAATTCTTCTTCTATTCTGGTGGGGTCCATGCTTTAGCACCTCCTCAAGCATCTGCGTTGAGGGTGCTCTAAGGGCTTCTTCTTCTCAAGAAGTATCGGCTCCTTTTCGACATCGATAGGGCCTAAGAGCAACATTATTAGTGGGACTCTCTTAATGTCCCTTAACATTTTTTAATATTAATTTTAAGTTTAGGAACAAAGATAAGGGATTTTGGTAAATGAGTTGATTATTGGTGGGACTTAAACTTGTCCCTTAACATAATTTTTTTTTTATTGTTTTGTTATGAGATATATAAGAAAGAAGTTTGAACATTAAAACATATAAAATAAATATTCTCATATTTAAAAAAAAGTTGGCCAAAAAAACATAAAATTCAACTTATTAAAAAAAGAGCATACAATACATTAATTAAAGAACTCTAATCATTGTTATTATAAAAATGACCAAATTTAGTCCATATATGTTCAATTAAATCGGTTTTTAATTGTTCATGGGCTTGTCTATCCCGGACTCTTATTCGACGATGAATTGTGTTGCCCTTGTTTGTAGCCACACCGACGGAATATGTAAGATCTTCATTTTGGCCGTGTTGAAATTGTAGAACGTCATAGAGACTCTCAGAATCTCTTTCATCCTCGACAATCATATTATGAAGTATGATACACGCTTGCATAATAGTTGCCATTTTTTCTTTATCCCATAACTGCGATGGATTTTTAATAACGGCGAATCTAGCTTGGAGGACTCCAAAGGCACGCTCAACATCTTTACGCACCGCTTCTTGGGTTGTGGCAAATAACGAATGTTTTGGACCTTGTGGTAGTCGGATAGATTGAATAAGAGTGGCCCATTTCGGATAAATGCCATCGGTGAGATAGTAACCGAAATGGTACTCCCTCCCGTTGACATTGAAGTTGACTTCCGGGGAAGCACCGTTAATAAT
Source organism: Moricandia arvensis (assembly GCA_905132765.1). Taxonomy (NCBI): domain Eukaryota; kingdom Viridiplantae; phylum Streptophyta; class Magnoliopsida; order Brassicales; family Brassicaceae; genus Moricandia; species Moricandia arvensis. The sequence continues at coordinate 42,639 of CAJHQP010003747.1, read as the reverse complement.
TTCATCAAAAACGGGTGATCTATCAAGAATATTAAGGTCATTCATAGTACCTGGAGTTCTGTTCAAACCTCAAAACACACCACGCATGCTCAAGGGTGAATTTGGTATTCTGATCTGCGGCGTAGATGTCATGTGCCTTCTTCAGAACATCTGTTTCACTCTCACCACTCGCAATTTGTCTCTCAGCTGTTGCGTAAGCTCCACAGAACTTGTTGACAAGATCGTTGATCCTGTGCCACCTTTTCTTGCAGTGCATATGCTCTCTTCTTTCACCATCCTCTTCTCCGTGAAGACTTGCTGCGTAATAGTCTGCAACACGAGTCCAGAAGGTCAGGGACTTCTGATCATTTCCAACAAGAGCATCCTTGGAAGTGTTAAGCCACGCACTTATTAGCACTTCGTCATCAGCTGGGGTCCATCTGCGTCTACCAACACGGTCCAGCGGAGTGCTCACTAGTGTGCCTGCTGGGGTTGATCCTGTGCTATCTTCAGGAGGTTGTGAAATGAAAGGGGGAGGGTTTTCGGATTCTCCTAAGTTAACACTAAGAGGAAAACTTTCATAACGAAAGTTTTCATCTTGAACACTACCATGTTGACTGTAAAGCAGTCCAAGGTAATTAGAGGACTGCGTATTTTGGAGCCTTGGGTCCATACCAGTGAGGAAAGAGAAGAGATTAAGGAGGCTAAAACCGAAAGGGATGATGGAAGAGAGCAAATAGCCATGACTATTTAAGCTCAATGAAGTTAATGCACAACCATAAACAAGAAAGGTCTAATCAGAATTAACTACACAAGCTAAAGGCTAACAACTCTCTTAACAAGATCATTCAATTTTGTAGCATTACGTTTGAAACAAACTAGATGTTTGTGACAAGTCTCTTAACTAAACATTTACCAGCAAATATACTTCATTTAAAGACGTAAAGAATTTTTTAAAACATGATCAAAGTTTCATTTACTTTCATATACATTCTATACGAAGTATTCTATACGAATCCCGCATACTATACGAAAGAATTCTCTAACTTAACAGAGCACACATGAAGCTTAGTGGACACTATACGATTGAATCTCTCGGATTGAATCAATACGGTTAACCCTAGTCACATATTCTATCTCAGAGACGAGGTAGAGATTGAATCATAGAATCACATATTGTATAATATCAAACAACGAATCATCAATCACGAAAGAAGGCTTTTTTCTAACGGAATCTATACGAATCATCAATCACATATTGTATAACTCAAAACGATTGAATCTATACGATTAACCCTAGTCAAATATTCTATCTCAGAGATAAGGTGAAAGACATACCTTGAGACGAGTGGATCGATTCTCGAACGATTGGGGTTGATCCGGATGAGCTTTGATGTCGGAATCAGCTCTGAGCCACGGAGATAGGTTTCTTCGATTTCGCCTTCGCCGTCGCCTCTCGAGTTTGAGAGAGATGAAGAAACGATAGAATGAAGGGAAAAAACCCTACTCGTGATCATCGCCTCCTCTCGTGCTGCCACGTACACCAAAGGGCCGAGGCCCGTACATCCCTTAATTAAGTCACCATTGCCCGCGTCCTTTAACAAAAATCCGATTTTTGATTTAATTTTGGCCCAATATTAATGTAAGGGACGGCCCAAATCCCTGCAATAATGTTGCTCTAATTTATATTTGCCCAAACCAAAACAAATCTGGACTAATTAAACTAAATAAATGTTTACAAAAAAAAAGAGAATTTAGTTAAATTAAAGAGAAATACCTTAATCTAAAAATGTTTTTATCTAATATTAAAAAAAAAGTAAATATATATTTATACTCAAAATAAAAAATAAAATAAAAATATTGAACTTTCAAAAAAAATTGATCATTTTTCGGAAGTAAATCTTTCAAATATACATTTTTAATTTTTTATAACAAAAAATAAACTTAAAAATATATATCAAAATAAATTTTTATTTTTTTTTAATTTTAAGTTGTAAGACTTCATCTCATAGCTTTAAATTCTATTTTTAGATTAATTCAAATGATATAAATGTATATTTACATCATTTAATAAAATTTATTTCGATCTAATTTTTTTATAAAAACTAGTGACATCCAAAAATTTTTTTTATAAAAACTAGTATTCTTCTTTTTTTCAAAAGGTTGTTCTAAAATTTTAAAAAAATATATATATTTAAGATTTTGACCTAAATTAAAATAAAATAATTATTGTTAAATTCAAGTAATTAAAATGAAAATAAAAATAACAAATGATCTCTTTTGCTCATCTTCGTCAAACCGCTGAAGACAACCCGGATTGAATTAAACAGCAAGAAGCACTTTTTTCCCCGGAAAAGCTTAAATTTCCCAGGCAAACGAAAAAAAGGTTCTGACTTTAGGGTTGTGGGTAGCTGAAGAAGATGATCGGAGTGGGGAAGATGAAACTGTACTCAAACGTCCTCGACAAGCCACTCAGCAAAGGCAAACAAGAGGTATCTCTCTCTCGCTCCCCCCTACTAGATCCACTTTCGATCTGGATCCGGATCCAATAGTTTTGAAGAGGAGGAGGGTTCGATTCGCATCTCTCACCTTATAATCTTCTTTCTTTTGATCTCTTTCCGGTGATCCATTGTTGCAGGTGAGCCTGAGCGCATTTGCTTTCTTATTCTCGGAGCTTGTTCAGTACAATCAAACCCAGGTTGACAACATTGCTGAACTTGAAAGAAGGTAGAGTTTTTTCATATGATTTTTATTTTTCTTAGTTTGGATCTTCCACGTTCCGACAATGTTGTTTTTATTCTTGATCATGGTGTCTCTCTTAGACTAGAGGATGCTGGATATGCTGTTGGAGCTCGAGTTCTCGAGCTTCTTTGCAACCGAGACAAGGTACCTACTTGTGATATGTGTTGCCTGAAAGACCCAACGTTTCCTTTCTTATAAGTTTTGTTCATGTAAGAAGAGCAATACAGAGTTGTATCATGAGTCTCTCGTTGTTCATTGTGTCAGGGAAACCGAAGAGAGACACGGTTACTAGGGATTCTTTCTTTCGTCCACAGCACTGTGTGGAAGGTGTTGTTTGGAAAGGTGATTTTCAATTTGAATTAGTTGTTAGAGTCTTTCTATGGATAGGAATAGGATCCTGACTTGCTCTTAACGAATAGGTTGCTGATTCACTTGAGAAAGGAACAGAACATGAAGATGAGTATATGATCAGTGAAAAGGAGCTTCTCGTCAACAGGTTTAGATTGCTCTCTAGCTCTTAAAAAAAACGCAATTGCTTTAGACCAAGACAAGTGATGAAAAATGTAAACCGTATAGGTTCATATCGATTCCAAAAGACATGGGAACATTCAACTGCGGGGCGTTTGTGGCCGGCATAGTGAAGGTGAATGCATATTCGTGAATATGGTTTATATGCTAAACTGGTTTAAGAAGAGAACATTGAGGCAGGTATCATTTACTGTATGCAGGGAGTTCTGGATAACGCAGGGTTTCCTGCTGTTGTGACGGCTCATTTTGTACCAATTGAAGGACAACAACGTCCTCGGACTACCATTTTGATCAAGTTTGCTGATGAGGTTAACGCATGCCCCCATATCCTCTATTTTCATTCTCTTTTCCTCATCAAAATTTTGGAAACTACTTAACCTTGACACCTGTTATACTTACTTGCCTGCACAGGTGCTTAAAAGAGAGGCACGGCTAAGCCAGTGAGAGCACTTTTCACCATGATCTGGGAGCTATGTTGGCTTTATGTGAACTGCTTGTGCAAATCTGCTGGTTTGTTTTTGGATGATTATATAATAGAGCTTTTGAATCGAGTTGCAAAGCCCTTGTCATCCGCGCATTGATGTAAACTACACATACATACCTTTCTATTACAGTTGCAGCTGATGTTACAAAGCTTTCTTAGCCGAGTTCTTTTTTGTTTCAAGGTTTCTATTTAACTTCATTTGGTTACCAGTCAGATACACATCATCATGATACCTAGCTTGGTTAAGTAATGAGAGGTTACTTTCACATAATTTATTTTTATCTTCAGCAATTGAGTATCTGTTTTCGTACAAAAGCTAAGAACATATCTTCTTAGGCCTGGCAGTAAGAGAAGAGAACTCGGAAGGAGTTACTATATATCCAGTAGCCACAGGCCATACTACAAAAGCAAATAGACGTAACAATATAATAAGAGCAACTCACAAAGCAAAGAATGTAACAACAACAAAATCAGTTCCTGCCGAGAGGAAGTGACCTGCAAGAATAAGTCTCCCTGAAATCAGACTTCTTCTTGGATGAAGTAAAAAGAGAAGCATAGACTTCCTTGGTAGCATTAACCGGAACTGCATCCCCAGCCTTGAACTTCTTCACAGCAACACCATTGCCATTCACATTCCCATCATCCATCTGTCTCTTTGCAACCTTCACACCTGCATCAACCACCACAGCAACACCATTCTTGCTCTTCTTAGACGCGCCTTTCTTCTCTCTCAGCTTCGCTTTCTCCTCCTCCATCCTCTCCCTCAACAAGCTCACCTCCTCCTCTGTACCGTTTATCACAATCTTATCACAATCTTTAACATCCGCGTGACACACCAAACACGAAGAAGACTTCACTTCCTTCAACGCCTTTGCACTCACCACATGCCCACATCCCCTCAGAGCGAAAAACTTATACTTTCCATTAAACTCAAGCCCAGAGACAGGACACTGAAACTGGGCACTGGTCGTATCACCGTCGAAACCAGCTACATCCTTGAGCTTGATATTCACCATATCCTTCAAACCCTTAATGTAAGAGAACTGCTTCGGCAACCTCTTCAACAACAGAGCGTTCACCAAAGCTTCTTTGTTAAACAGATTCCCAAGGAGATCAATCACACAAGGCTCAGACAAAGGCTCGTTAGACAAGGCGCAGTTCAGCCACTTGGAGAGCCTCTGCTCGTTAGGATCAACCTTGTCAGGCTTCTTCTCCGCGTACATGTTGAGGTAACAATCACGAGACTCGGCTCCCGTGGCACCTCCATCTCCTCCACCTCCACGGAGGCGAGGGTAGAGAGCGAGCACGGATACAGAAGGAAGCTTAGATACTCTGATCCGTGTAGAGGCGTTCAAAGGCTTCCCATCGAGAGCCACGCAGAGATCAGATAAAGATTGTCGCTGAGATGATTCGAGTAAGGAAGTGAGACCTGAGAGAGTTAGTACAGATTGCGAAGGATCTAATTGCAGTGCGATGGTTTGTTGACAGTAAGGAATTTTAACGAAGATCTGGCGACGGATGTGCATCGTGGCGGAGGAGACTTATTAGGTTTCCGATTAATTTGGTCGATGATGTAATTTTTGCTATCCACAGGAGAGAGAAAGTACGAAACAGCAAAAGAAGACAATAAAACATACTCGTGTTGTGTAATAATAGCTGGACTGCTTTCAATGGGCTTTGGGCCTGATATGCTATAAAAGTAGAAAACGCTTTAAGAGTTTCTCTATGTAGTTTGAACGTGTGAATTTGAATAAAATAACTTTTATAACATGATTACTTGCTACATAAGGCATAGTGTTAACCTAACATGACAAAAATTGGAAAATTGATCGTATATAGATACAAATCCACAAAGAGGCCTCAGCCACGACCAGGTACTACTTTATAAAATACTAGGGCCGGCCCGCGCTACGCGCGGGATGTGATTACGGAATTGTAACAGTGGTTGTGTAGGTTGTAAGTTAAACTGGATTGTCACTTCAGATGCATCTGCGCATGTCATTGGGGACATTCAAGCGTTGCAAGTATTGCATTACCGGATGCCGCAAGGTAGCAGTTTTGTGTATGTGATCATATTCGTGAGCTAAAGTATTTGTGGTTGATAGCGTAATATGTCCGTGGGAGTTGGATCGGGAGGAAGCTCATACCCGTGAAAGTATATATCGAAGAAGATATGGTGGGAGTGTGATATTAAGTGTGTGAGATGATTATGATGTATGATTTTAGTTTCATTGTTTTATTATGCAGATAGTGTGTCTGATACAATAAGAGTCGTAGTGTTGAATTTGGGTATGGTTTCTCCTAGCGTTCTGGTCATTTGTAATAAGTCTTAGAGTTTCTTTGCATTTACACTATGGTTTAGTGTTCAATGTTTGTATACGCGTTGGATCGAGACAGGATATTTTATGTATTGTCTATTTATGTATAGTGCTCTTTGAACTATAAATTATATTCGTTATATTAGCTGAGCAATAAAGCTGGACATCATTGTTTGATACGAACCGTAAGCTACGAACACTACTATCTCTTTTCCGAAAGAGTAATTGTTTCCAAGAATCAGTGTGTGTAAAAGAAACTGTATAGAAAACCAAGTTCACATTATACGGATGGAATAAGGTGTGGGTATAAACCATATATATTGTTTACGTATGCAAAACCAATTTTGGTCTTTTGCCTTGATTCATATATATATTGTTAAACCATGAGTATCTGTATACTCTGTATACGTTGAAGTTTCAAAATATTTAAAAAGCAGATGGCAGGTAGTATAGTAAATACGAATCAGAGAATATAATAGATAGATTAAGAAGGAACACTGCTGATCATGGAGATGCGCTTGACTGGGTCAATCAGAGATGCCTTCATCTCCATCCGGAACGTTTCACTGCAATGCAAATTATGGTATCAGGAAATGTAAACGTAGACAGTTTGTATTGATATACCAAGTGAATGTGTAATGCTAACCTCAGTCACTCTGAGATCCTTGAATACCTCTTTGTATACGATATTAGTCACTCCATCTGAACCGTCCAACTTAGAAGTTTCATCCAAAATTTTTAGACCACTCGGAGTTGTAACTCGAGACATGGCAACGTACAACTGGCCGATTGTAAAAAGGCCGAGGCAGATATAAAGCGACTTGATTCAGGCTTTGGCCTTGGCTCTTGTTAACTGTCATGGCATAGCAGAGTCGAACTGGGAACTGGCGTCGACGAAAGGTGAAATGGTACATGGTGTCAGTCGGAGTGAGCTGTATTCTAGGGATTAATACACGTTCACCTATCTCTGTCCCAGTCATGATCTCAGCTTCGAGAATCCTATCACCAAGCCGACTCACCATCATCCTTGTACCGTTACATAAACCCTGACTCTGGTTTAGATTGCGCAGCATCATAACATGAGTTTTGGCTACACGTTTTAGAATATGTCGAAACTGAGGACTTACATTAGCGTCAACCATGAGCATATCAACCCACATGAGTTCCCCACCGCACCTGACGTTCATGGCCTCCCAAAAACGGAGTAACCTCACATCGACGGCGGAGGAGCATTTGCCGGACTTTAAATCGGAAAAGAAAACTTTCGAGTTAGCCATTTCGAACGATGAGAAAATGCAGAGAGCTGTATGAGGAGGGTTTTCATTGAAGGGAAGCTGACCTTTTTATACCCATTTAGACACCGACTTTGAGAAGACCACGATTGATAGATGCGTAGATCGTGTGTGAGGAGTTAATATCATGATCAATGCGTCGAATCTAGATGAACGGAAAGAAAACGAAAGGACTTAACGGACTCGCCGCGGCTGAGAAGCAAATAGCGAAGAACCCTAATCGCTCATTCACTATGAAGAAGAAGACGTACCTTTCTTTGGGCCAATTTTCTTTGGGCTAAAACAAAACAAATTATGTAAACAAAGCCCATTATATCACTTACGTAACAAAAAGCTGCGTACCCCTTTTCAACGAAACTATGCGTATTGAGCACTGAGACAGGTGTCAGCCTGAGAGCACCCTTATTTGATGATGTGGCATCTGCAGGAGAGAGGAAACAGTTTTATATATATATAGATGTTTTAAAAAAAAACTAATATTTCAAAAATTTAAACAATAATAAATAGATAAAGGGCAAATATCTTAAATAACTCTTTTGCATTTTTTGTCACAAAAATAACTTTCAAAAATAAAAATAAACAAAGTAGACCTTTTTATTTTTAAAAAATTAATGTTTTATTTTTTTTTTCAATTTTAAACTTCACCCCCAAAACTTCACCCCATAACTTTAAACCCTAAGTCTAGATTAGTTAATCCAAGTAATATAAATGTACATTTACACCCTTTAATAAAGGTTATTTTGGTCATTTTTTCTTTAAATGTTATTTTTGTGACAAAAAATTTTTAGGTCCATCTTAGGGTATTTCTCATAGATAAATCTCTCAAATAGACATTTTTAAAATTTTTGTCACAAAAATAGAACTTATAAAAGGATTAAATATTTTACTTTTTGGAAATTTTAATTATTTTTACTTTTTTTTAATTTTAAACCTAACTTCTAAAAATTCACCCATAATTTAAAACTTTAAATCTAAATTAGTTAACTCAAAGCCTATAAATGTATATTTACACTCTTTAGTAAAATTTATTTTGGTTATTGTTCTCCTTAAATGCAATTTTAAGAACAAAAACTTTTTAAAATATATTTTGGTCTTTGTTCTCCTTAAATGCAATTTTAAGAACAAAAACTTTTTAAAATATATTTTGGTCTTTTATCTCATAATAAAAATGGTGGAGGAAGCAGAGGAAAGAAGACAGAAGAGATGGGAAATGAGAAGGGAGAGTTCATAAACCAAAACAACAATGACTTCTTCATTGATTCAATGTCAATGCTCTCCTCTCTTCCTCCTTGCTGGGACTCTTCTCTTCCCCCTCCTCCTCCGCACGCTTCCACCGTCGACGCCTCTTTTCCCGACCAGTTCCATCACCCTCAGGCACCAAACTATCATCTTACATCATGATAAATAATGTTTTTGATTCCTTGCATCACATCTTTTTGTTTGTCAATGCAGGAGTCAGGTGGTCCAAGCCAAGATGGGTTGCAGGCACAAGGGACAGTCTCCACCACGAGCGCACCTGTGGCTCGTCAAAAGCCAAGGGTGCGAGCTAGGAGAGGCCAAGCCACCGATCCTCACAGCATTGCTGAGAGGGTATATATCTCCATCACTCACTTCCTCCATATCTCTTGTGTTTCTGATTGTGTTGTTTTGGACAGTTGAGAAGGGAACGGATTGCAGAGCGTATGAAGTCTCTTTAAGAACTGGTTCCCAACACCAACAAGGTACTCAACACTTCCCTGATTTTTATATAACTCTTGTCTGGATCTGTACAATAACTGTATTGGTTGATGCAGACGGATAAGGCGTCCATGCTGGACGAGATCAACGAGTATGTTAGATTCCTTCAGCTGCAAGTCAAGGTACTAAGCATGAGCAGATTGGGAGGTGCAGGTGCAGTTGGTCCACGCCTCAACGGTCTCACTTCCGAGGTCAGTTTCTAAGTCCCTTATGGCTTTTTTTAGGTCAACCATCATGATTTTTTTGGTGATTAATGTAGGTAGGACGGCTTAACGACCCCTCTGGACCGTGCAATATGGTAAACGGGACAGGATCATCCAATGAGAGCCTAAGGTCAACAGAGAATAGGGTGGCAAAACTGATGGAGGAAGACATGGGATCTGCAATGCAGTACCTTCTAGGGAAAGGGCTTTGCTTAATGCCTATCTCTCTCGCAACTGCAATGTCATCTACATCTAATCACTCTCGTGGAGCTCTCTTTAACCCCAAATCCAATGTCATAGCAGCAGAGGAGGCAAATGTAGCAGTAGCTGCTGCACCTGAAGACTCATCTACTATGGATGATGTATCTGCCTCCAAGGCCTGAACCAGCCTGAACTATCATGTTGTTTCATTTTCTCCGTCTTAAGACCATGATTAACCGGATTTTTTAGGGTTGGAGTTCTTATCAAAAAATAAAAAAATGTTTTTCAGTTAAAAACTAAGAAATAATTTTTTTTATTTTCCACTAAGAACTCTATTCTACTCCAGTTAATCATGTTCTAAGTCAACCCCTAACATTTTTCACTGTTATGTATTAAATAATATAAATTAGTAATTTACAACACTCAAAGACAGAAACAACTCGTACACGTATATACGTGTCTGGTTGTAGATACAGACCAGAGCTGATGGGACAGGAATCTAATAGACGCGCGTTCCACGTCTTTCCCAATATTTTGCGTTATAGTGTCAACGTTGCTATCGTTTGTTCAACCGATTAGTAAGTGGAACCAGTATTATATTCACGTTAAAGCTTTGCACTTTCTACAAATTAGTATTATTATATCAAGGTAGTGCCCAATTCATGGACTGGCCAAGCTATTGGATAACCATGAATAAGACTTATCCTTTAGAAGCAGATGACACATCCTATTAAGTTTGAATAACAGTGATGACCTAACCAAGACTATCATATTCACATTCTAAAATGTATAGAAGCTGTTTAGTGAAGTAACAGAGGAAACAGATGAACCCTAACTAAAGACTAAAGAGATTGTTACATTATGTTTACATATGGGAGAAAAATATAGGAAAATTTAAGAAACTTTCTTTAGTTTATTCGGCATCATCATCATATAAGAATCTCTTTTAAGTTTATGTACTTGTTCTTCTTCTTCTTCTTGGTCGTCTGCTACATATTCTTCTTCTTCTTCATCATCATCTTGATCAGTGGTCCAAATCATATTTTGCTGATAATATCTAAAGGCAACGAATAACATGAATGCTGCCCAGACACGGGCAACGACGGATAATAGGTTCCAGACGAGGGTGAAGAGTGCCAAAGCCACCGCTTTTTTGTGGTTGCATGACTCCCATGCGTCCCTGAATCTCATCACCCAGAATTTCCCTGAAAATGTACACAACTTCTTGTTAGATACACTGTCTCAACGAAGATGCAACACATAAAAGAAACTTTCATTACCGTAAGCTGAGAAGTGGGTTGAGTAGGAGATGAAGATTCTAGGCACTGTAAATGCTCCAAGAAAGCCTGTGCTCACACAACCAAAAACAAAGTTCTAAAAGCGGTGTGACAAATCAGGTATGAACAAAATGATTTTCACAAACCGATTTGTTAAAAAAAAAATCGGTCTCGATAAAAAACCCGATCTAGACGTCCGTCTAAACAATAAATCTTTATAAGACGTCTAACCACCATCGAATTATTTTTAGAACATTGACCAATGCACAACCCCATTTGGTAAAACAAGAAAATTATGCAGTCCATAGTTAGAAAAATGGTAGAAGCAAAGTTACCAAATTTGGCTAGGTTCCAAAGAGTGATAGAAGAGCCACATCTGGCCAAGATGAACAACACCACTCCCATCTGATCATCATCATCTCCTCTTTGTTAAGCTCAACATATAGAGGGAGTGAAAGAGAAGAGAAGAAGAAGACTAACCTTGAGGGTGGTGGAGGGATCACCGGAGAAAAGGGCTCCGAATTGAAGCAGAGACTCGTTGAGGTAAGGCATTATGAGTCTGAGTATCCTCTTCACGTCTTCCTCTCTCACTCCAACACCTTTATGCCTCTCCTCTTCCTCCTCCTCCACTATTCCCCTGTCCCATTCATTTATATAGTTTCAAACCTAGTCACACAAACAACATGCAAAGAGACAGGGAGAGAGAGGTATTTAAGTCTCATTTACCTGCGTATCACGGCTTTGAATACGAACATGACGCCCAGATAGATGAGTCCCATATACGCTACCACTGATATGAAGCTGCACATATTCATTAGCATCATATTCACGTTTGTATTTCATCAGTCGGTCCAATGAGAAAATAAAACCTGAAGTTGAGATCGTTGGCATATGAAGAAGAGATGATGAGGAATGTTCCAAAGCCGAACACAAGCGTCGACCTTGATGCATCTCTCCACATCACAAGATCCTCTATTTCATTTCATTCCATCAGTTATATATATAAAACTCAAGAAAGACTATTGAGATTTAAAAAAACTGTGTTTTCACTGAACACGATCGAGAATCTCACCCAGGCTCTGCAGTTTGCTCTGTGGATGAGTAAAGTTCTCTTCTTCATCTGCAAATGTATCTGAAAGCAGTATTGAAAACAGAGTTGAGTATGAAAATGGCGGATGATGAAACAGAGCACTGAGGTTTGGGTTTAAAAAAAAAACCTTTGCTTGGTGAGACGGAGTAAACGGAGGTTGCCCTTTTGATCACCGGCGGCGGAACTTTACGGACGGATGACGGCGATGGAACGGTTCTGTTTTGAAATTGAGTCTCAACTCTGTTTTCGCTACTCTGCTTCGCAAAGTTCATCTCTTTCACATCAATACTCTGTTTTTCCACTTCTTTCTCCTCCTCCACCTCCTCCTTCTCCTCCTCCTCCTCCTCCTCCTCCTCCTTCTCCTCCTCCTCCTCTTCATCATCATCATCTTCCTCAACCTTCTCGTGATCCACGACTATCTCCTGACATACACGGAACTCCTCGGCTTCCTCTGTGATCTGCGTCTTTCCGTCGACGGTATCCTCTGTTTTTACATGTACATCCTCTGTTTTCTTATTAGCTTTCTCGGAACTGTCAGCTGGCAATGAGCTCACCTTCCTCAAGGGAACTGAATCAAACTCACCGGAGTTAACGATCGCCGTGCAAAGCTCCGAACGGGTCTTCTTAACCCGACCCGGAGTCTTCTCAACCCCTTCTACAGAACCAGATCTTGCCTTCTTCCCCTCCACCGACACAGTCAAAGTCTTGTCACTCAAGTCACTAGAGATCGACCTCCTCGGCGTCACCGGAGGAGTAGAACCGATCGATCTCATCCTCGTGAGCTTGAGAGAATCGGATTTACATACCCGTCTCTTCCCGTTAACACCCACCACCAAAGTACCCTCCTTTAAGCTCATCTCCTTGTTAGAGTTCTTGTCTTCTTCGTCTGCAGCATGAAGATGAATGGTCTTCTTGACGATGGCTTTATTACTAATAACTTCGTCGTGCATTCTCGAAACAGAGCTTGCAGCAACAACGCCAATCCTTCTTCTCCTACTGATGCTTGGGTCCATAGTACTATGTCGTTATGTCACTGTCCTAGTGGTAATTGAGTTGTAATGATAATGAGCCTTGAAGCTGAAGGAAGATGGAGGTTGTTGTTGTTGGACACCAAAGTCAGATAATTGAATTTCATCTAATATATCACTGATGTCTAGAGAGAGAGAGAGAAAGTAGATGTTGTAGATAGATAGAGGGGACCTATGTTTGGTCTCATGAAACCTGGTTTGGCTACTGCTTTTTTAACTAACCCTTTAAAAGCCTTTGCATGTGGTAAGATGCTGCTTAAAACACAATCATTAAGGTTTATCATCACAATCTCCACCCTTTTTTTTTAACATATTTCTTTTGCTTTCTTTCTTTCACTTCCTTATCATAAAAAGTTTTACGTTATCAACATGTGTCGTGTAAACAAATGAATGGCTTCAAGTGAAAGGTTCTCTCTGTATTCATCTTCATCATGAAAAATACTAACGGTTTGGTTAACTTTGGAATCTGAGATGTATTGGGAAAAAAACTAATTATGAAAGAAAAAATATTGAATTGCTTCTTCTTCCTCTTTTTGTTAACTCACGAGATCAAAGTGAAAAGCTTCTCTCCGTAGTCACATTTATCATGAAATTACTCACGTTTTGATTAATATTTACACAGATGGCTATAGACCCAGTGTAAATGAGCTTCGATTCAATAAATGAGTTCACTGAGCTGAAGATAACTCAAATAAAACCACTTTGTTTTAACAGAATGTTGAGTGTTTGGATGAGAATGAACAAATAAGTCCAATTTTAACGTCTTTTTAAAAAAGAAAAACTTGGGACTGTTCTTGTAACATTTAGTTTGTATTTTAACAAAAAAAAAACATTTAGTTTGTAGTATATGTTGAAAAAATTAAAAAAATTGATTTAATTACTTATATCATCGAAATATATTTTTTTTTTATTATTTGTCCAGAAAAAAGACTTTAAAATTAAACATGATTGAACTGAAGTAATTGAATGATAGGTGATTTATTTGAAAATGATTCATAATATCGTGTGATTGAGGCGCGAAAACAAGGAAAAATGTTATGTGATGCTTAGAAAGTTAATAAATAAGACTTTGAATTTTTTTCAAAAAATTAATACACCGTCAGTCATACAAAATAGGCTTACAAACCGAGTGAACGGATGTGGAAATAGTGCTGGGAATTTAATTCATAATCCGCGGGTCTCGCTTTGTTTGATCCGCTGCGGGGGCAGGTGCGGGTCGAAGGATTTTGAAAAATTAAATCGCGGATGCGGATCATATCTATGTTATGCAGGAGGGGTTGGTCAAATCGAATCGCGGGTACCCGTCAACCCGTAAAACAAAAAAAAATTTTGGAAAAAATCTTTTTCTTAAAGAAAATATTTTTGCTAAAATAAGAAAAAATAATTAAAAATTGAAAATATATAAATTTTTAATTATAAATATATTATTTAAAATAAGATAAATAAAATAATTATTATTTAAATAATTACCATACGGGTCCCGTAGACTATCATCAAAATTAAGCAGTGCAGGTGCGGTATATTTTTTTTATTTTTGCGGGTCATGCAGATCAAAATTTTAAATAAAAAAATGACTCAATTCACAGAGACTGGTCGGACGGGGTGGGTTTGAACCCCGCGCTATAGTTCTTTTCTCATAAGAGCAGCATTAACGGGAGGGTCTCTTATTTTTTTAGGTTTTTTTTTTTTACTTTTTCTGACTTTAAAAAAAAAATTAAAGTGGACCAATCGCGGACCGCCACGTGTCAGTACGGCCCGCGAATAGTTCAAGAACCAAGGAAGCAACACTTCTTAATTAAGGGAAAGAAAGAACGTTTCTACTACTTTTGGTGGGTCCCCTTGAATAAGAACAACATATATCGAAGCGATAATGCTGCTCTAAAACCACGAAAGAACTGTAACCAGATCGGTGAAATGAGTACCACCGACAACTGTTCCCGTGATGAAAAATATCATAAAACACAACCTGTAATTATACAGACAAAAAGAATTACAAGCGTCCAAATGTAAATTTCAAGAAATAGCAATAAATATACATATAGTACGTTTATATTAAGCACTCAAATACCATTACATGCAATGCTTAGGTATATTGAGTTGAGTACCTACTTTCTTCCTACAAATTACAAATCTCGATCTCCGTTTATACATACAAGTGCAAAGTAGCAATTGCGTGCGTGCGCGCGCATGTGTCTAATTACACTAGTTAGTTACTCAATTTAACTAATCACATAAGAGCAATAATCAAAATTAAAAAAACTTAAGAATCGAATCGAAAGTTGGATTGGTGGGGATTTGCTTAGACGGCACGTGGTCGAGTGGAAAAGCACGTGACTCATGTCACGTCTCCCCATACACCTGCCCCTCATTGTTTTTTGCCTCCCTTTTGTATTTGCATGCACCTTCTTTCCTCTCTTTATACGTTTTCTTTTTTTCAGTATATGATAAAATATAATTTGTTTTCCCTTCTTCATGGCTAATTAATACTACATTTATACGTTCTAAAAGTTTCGTGTTAGCCCAACTACTGTGGCAACGATTGGATTGTAGCAAGCGAGCATATAAATATTTTAATGAATAATTTGTTTAGTTGCGATTGACATTTACCTAAACCCCCCCAACATACACACACAGTCTTAATTTGTCATTGACTAATTTTAAAATTTGAAAAAAAGTTAGTAAGGGATAATGAAATATAACTACATTCCCAATAATGGGCGTATCTTATGGGGATTAGATATTGAATTATCACAATTCACACAATCTATCTTAAAATATACAAACACAAACTTGCTTTGGAGTCTTCACCTGACTTGGGATCCTTAGGGCATGATTATTGCAGGTTTCTTAAACTGGGTTTCTTAGAAAAAGTTAAGAAACTGTTTCTTAGTTTTCTTAAGAAAAGTTAAGAAACTGTTTCTTAAAGTACAGTTTTAAGAAACAGTTTCTTAACTTTTCTTAAGAAAACTAAGAAACAGTTTCTTAACTTTTCCTAAGAAACCCAGCTTAAGAAACCTGCAATAATCATGCCCTTACACTTGATTACCATTTATAACTTTTGTAGTTTATCTCTCTCCCATGCAAATCCTCTCTTTATCTTTATTTTTTTTTCATTTCAGCTTTTAAGCTTAGTTTAATAATACCATATTTTTTAAAAGCTTTCAGATTTCTACAATAAACAAAACAAAGTTCTCAGACTTCTACAGAAAAAATATACTTCTTTATTGATTAGTTTATATTGTGGTATAATATATTCTTAGTTCATTTCAAAAGTATTTAGCAAATAAAAAAAGAATAATAAAAAAAAGAATGAATTGGGCTTACTCACCAAAAGGCCCAATCTTCGAAGCAAATGGCCAAATTCCATATAAATGGGCTTTTCACTTAGGTTCACGCTGTTTCAAGACCACCTTAACTGAAAGACGAGCTCTTGTTCTTGTAATGAGACAGATTAATATATATCGAGAAAAAAAAACAAGTGGTCGAGTAATAATGTAGGGATGGGTCTTACCTAGGGTTTAGTAGGGCGTTGCAGCTGCCACTCTCTTTCTTTCTCTAAGATAGCCGTAAAAGCTCTCTTCTTCTTTCTTCTTCACACAACTTTTGCTCCCGACAAATCGCAAAACCGTGTCTTTTTTCTTAAGATTCGTAAATGGAGGCTGTTACGAGCAGCGTCCAGACGGATCGGGACCCGCCGAGTAACGGATCTTACACCGTGTCCTCCTCTTCCGCTTCCGCCGTCATTAGAAAGATCGAGTTTCATCCCGCGAGGAAACCATTCAACGGCTTCTCTAATAAGGGTTCCGATTTCAAGATGGAGACTTTGAATCCCTGCTCCGCTAACAAGCGACCGTTCTCTTCTCCGTCCTCTAAAAGGTCTGATGGGTCTGATCCGGTGGAACATGGGTTGGATCGGGAGCTTACTTTTAGCAGAACCATCCGCAAAATCGTGAGTACTTAGCTGTCCCTCTCTGTCGGTTTTTGTGTGGGCAGAAAGGTTCTTCCTTTGTGGTTTTTGATGACATCTTGACGGTGTCTGTGTAGGGTGCTGGTTTGGAGAATCTCGGGAATACATGTTTTCTCAACTCGGTAGTGCAATGCTTGACTTACACGGAGCCTTTAGCTGCTTACCTGCAAGATGTTGGGCATGAGAAACGCTGTAAGTTGATTTTAGACGCTCGTAATGCTAAGTTTCTTGCTTGGTGTGGTGAAGCTTATACTGAGTGTCTGATACAATCTTGATATCAAAACGTTTGTTGTAGGCCATGTGGCTGGGTTTTGTGCATTATGTGCAATGCAGAAGCATGTCAGGATTGCGCTTCAAGCTAGTGGCAGAAGCGTAGCTCCTAAATATTTGGTCTCGAACTTGCGATGTATGCTTCTCAGACCTTGTTTTGCTTGAACTTTTAGTGTGCCAGTCTCGGCTATTTACTAGCCAGACTAATGAGGATTCTCAACTGGTTGATTTAGGCGTTTCGAGAAACTTCAGAAACTGTCGGCAGGAAGATGCACATGAATACATGATCAATTTGCTGGAATGCATGCACAAGTGTTGTTTGCCTTCTGGTGTACCAAGTGAATCCTCTGATGCTTACAGGAGCAGCTTGGTGCATAAAATATTTGGTGGTAGCCTTCGTAGTCAGGTAAAGTTGCATCCTTTGGAGCATATATTTTACCTATGGGTAAAAGACTTATGTGACATGTTTAAATGGCCTCAACCAACCTTCACTAATATTTTTATTTTTCAGGTGAAATGCGCCCAATGTTCACATTGCTCCGACAAGTTTGATCCATTTCTCGACCTAAGTCTAGACATTTCGAAGGCAGATTCATTGCAGAAAGCACTTTCACGTTTCACTGCTGTTGAGCTCTTAGATGATGGTGCAAAGGTTTACCAATGTGAAAGATGCAAGCAGAAGGTTAGGGCTGTAAAGCAGCTGACTGTTTCTAAAGCACCTTATGTTCTAACGGTACATCTCAAACGGTTTGAAGCACATCGATCTGAAAAAATCGACAAGAAAGTCGAGTTTGCTCCTGCAGTTGACATGAAACCTTTTGTCAGTGGTCCTTCTGTAAGTAGACTTCGTCTTGTGCTCTATTTTCTAAGAATTAGTCATGTTCTTGGAGTTATTTAGAAAAGCTGGTTCATATTCTTAATCCTTGAGCTTCATGATTTCCTTTTATAACAATACAGTACTTGTGTTGAACAGGCAGGTAATTTGAAGTACACACTATATGGTGTTCTAGTTCATTATGGTCGAAGTAGCCATTCTGGTCACTACGCCTGCTTTGTTCGCACTTCAAGTGGCATGTGGTATTCCCTTGATGATAACAGGGTAAGCAGCAGTGTTCTACGTTCTTGGGTTGCAAAATTTTTGTTTCATATTCTACTGTTAGTGGATTATTTCTGTACATAGTTCCTTGTTGACGTGGCTAGTAGTAAGTTCCTCTTTACATTATTGCTGTAGGTTTTCCAAGTTAGTGAGAAGACTGTGTTCAATCAGAAGGCGTATATGTTATTCTATGTTCGTGATAGACAAAATCCAGCCCCAAAGAACACCGTTGCCGTGGTTAAAAAAGAGACTTCCAAAGAGAACCTTAGCACAAACAGATCTTCATTGAATATATTTTCTAGCAGTAATGATCAAGTGAATGGCTCAGCAGCCATGAAAGCATGTAGTTTAAAGGCTCCTGTTGCCAATGGTACAGCACCCTTGAGATCATGTGATCAAGGTGCTCTTGCTGTCTTGACCCAAAAAGACTTGAAGGCCAAAGAGACTCAGAAAGATCCCCCATGCAATGTGGAGAAAAAAGAGATCCTCAAGAGGGAGAATGGTACAACACCCTTGGCATCATGTGATAAAGGTGCTCCTGCTGTCTTAACCCAAAAAGATTCAACTGCTAAAGAGACTCAGAAAGAGCTCCCTAGCAGTGTGGAGGCAAAAGCGATCATTAAGAGGGAAAAGGGTTCAGCACCCTTGAAACCATGTGATGTACGTGCTCCTGTTGTCTTGACTAAGAAAGACTTAAATACCAAAGAGACCCTTCAAAAGGAAGTGCCTCTTCCACAGGCTAATGGGGAAGTATCTTTAGTAAAGGAGGGTTCCAAGGCTGCATGCACAGTATTACTAGGGAAGGATTCTCCTCTCCTGGATGGCAGCACAAACACTCAAATTCATGTCAACTTACCTACTTCCGTAGCTAAAGCTGAAAATAGTGTTGACGAGAAGAATTCTGTTAATAACTTGGACGAGGCTGCCAATTCACAGAAGGTGAGTGTACAATTAATTACCTTCACGAGTCGACATCTTGCGTCTTATGGCTACTTTTTTATTGATGTGATTAAGTGTTTCTAACTTGCATTTGCTACTTCTCTCCAGGTTAAAAATGTATCAATTGGTAACTCACCTATTGAAGCTGTTCTTGTTAATCAGACTTTAGGACATCAGTTGGAGGAATCGGCCACTTCCATTGAGTCAGTGAATGCAAGTTCCGATGAGGGGGCTCTCACCGCACCAAGAAAGACTCGCAAGGGTAACCTGAAAGCGCTGCAGGTGGGATTAAAATCTTTTAAGTTGATCTTGGGCGTACGTAAAAAGAAGAAACAGAAAAAGAGAAAATCAAGTACCTTAGCCGGTAAGGTTATTTCGGAGGAGCTCCTATCCAAGAAAAGAGCTACAGATCAAGAGCGTAACACTTCACAGATAACTAGCAAAGTTGCTTCTCCTGGCTCGGCTTGCTTGAATGGGAAGGATAACAGTGTGAATGTCCATAATGGGAATCTGTTGCTTGGCTCTCCAACCGGAGAGCTCAAGGAGAGAACTAATCAAAATGGTGCCGCTCTTGCATCAGACCAACAGCAAACGTTGAAGAGCTCTGACATGTCTGAAGCAGACCAAAACGCCAAAAGAAAGAGAGAACTCTCAAAAGAACAACAGAGCTTGATACATGAAGAGCAGGTGACCGTTCTCACGCGGGGTTTGCCAGAGACAGTGGGTAAGTTTTCCCTTTTCTCAACTTAAAACTTTTAGAAATTTAGTAATCATAGATGCTAATTGCTGTAACCAACTTTATCAGTTCGGACTTAGGAGATAACATTATGATTCTGCAACTCTGATTTTTCTTTTATAAGAACTGGCATCAATCAAACAGTTGACCTGAGCAAGTGCTTTGTCTGTGTGATATGTTTGATGAGATAAGTCTTATTAACTGTTGCAGTTGCCAAATGGGATGAGGAGGTTTCAGTTTCTAAGATGGGAAAGAGTGAAGACTCAAGAATCGGATATGTAGCAGATGAGTGGTGAGCTTGAAATTTAGAGTTATTCTCTCTGGGTTTTGATATCATTAGGCAGTTGGTTTACATGGTAAATGGTATTGTAAATGTGGCAGGGATGAAGAATATGATAGAGGGAAGAAAAAGAAGATAAGGATCAAAGAGGAGATGTATACAGGGCCGAACCCGTTCCAGTTGTTTGCATCGAAGAAACAACAAACAGATACAAAGAAGAAATGGACAGAACGCATGAATACTGCAAAGACAGGCTTCCGGATATGAATAAGTGAGACCATCCTTAATCGATTTAAAAAAAGAAATTGTAATGCACTTGTTGCTGCTGTATTTGCCTTAAAAAGTAATGTTAACAACAGAGGAATAGAGAGGCTATAGACAGTAGACGATGTTGTGATCTCTTTTTTCCTCTCAGTTTTGTTCCGTCTGTGATAAACAGAGAAAGAAACACCTCATCTTTGATCTCTTGTCTTGCTCCACCAGTTTCATGCTACTCTCTACATCTGTAATAAGATGCTTTTGCAAGCATTTACATTGTAAAACAGTATCTAAATGATAGGATCTTTCAAGCTGTGTCAGTGACTTTTATACGGCTGTGTGATGAACGGTGTAGCCTTGTTACAAGGCTTGGCGTGGGCTCTGAGTTAGTCAACATGACATGGAAATACTTGTCGCATACTGCTTTCATGAACAACCAAAAAATAAAAAATACTGCTTTCACGAGCAAACAAAAAATAACATAATATCGTTAAACGGTAATAAAATAATATCGTTAAACGGTGAATAGGTATGAACAAAAAATAAAATAAAAAATAAAATATTATCGTTAAGCGGTGATTAGGGTTTTATAAAAAAATATTATTTATTACTCTCTGTTTTAATAAGATGGATGTTTTAAAAGTTTTGCATTTCTTAAAAAAACATATAATTTTAGTTAATAATAAATTATTTTCTGTTGTTAACTATTCTCCATAATTTTTAACTAATAAAATTGTAAAAACAAGTTTACAATTTACATTAATTAATATGTAGAAAATATTAATATATATATTTAGAAATAGTTTTTTTCTTTCTGAAGTATGAAGATGATATTTTGAACATCTAGACTAATTTTTAAATTATTGGTTTGAAAAATCATTTCACTCATATTGATTTATCGACTAGTGCCGGACGCTTAAATCCATTTTAAGAATACTGCAAAATATAGAATACCAAAACGGAATGCAGTTCATTACAGGATTCAGAAAACGTCACGTAGTTGAGGCCGTGGATATAAAAACTCACTCCTCCCTCCACCACAATCTCCGATGCTCGTCAGTTCATATTATCCACCACCATGAGTTCGTTTTTGTTTCCTTCTTCTTCTCCGATTCCCAAACCTCACTGGCGCGCGAACTCTAACCCTAAACCAAATCGCCCGATCACACTCTCTACTCTTCATGGCAACTCATATTCATGGAGATTATCTTGTAAACTTAGTCTCGATTTCGAGGAAAGCGTGGAGGAAGATGAAACCCCTCAGTTTCTCGATTTCTCTACAGAGGAAGAGGCAAGTTTCGAAAAGGAAACGGTTACTCCTCCAACTACGACTCTGATGCAAAGGAAGAAGAAGAAAGTAGATGAAGAGACCTTAGAAGATAGATTCAAGCTCAGAAATGGAAAGGAGGTTGTTTTCTCTTCTTCTTCGTTGGCATTTCTTTATGGTTTTAAGTATTAAAGAGCATAGAATCATTTTGTGAATTTGCAGGTGTTTGAGGAGAAGGCGTATCTAGTGGGAGTTGAAAGAAAGGGTGATGGAGAGTGTTTGTTTGATATAGAGGAGTCTCTCGAGGAGCTCGAACAGCTTGCGGATACTGCTGGTCTTATGATCGTTGGTTCTACATATCAAAAGTTTGTACTTTTATAGTTCTATATGTGTTGATTGTTCTGTGTGAGAAGTGGATTCTAGGTCCCTTGTGATGCTAATGTCAATGATTGTATGGTATACCACAGGCTAGCTTCCCCAAATCCTAGAACTTACATTGGATCCGGAAAGGTCTCAGAGATCAAAAGCGCTATTAATGCACTCGACGTTGAGACTGTGATCTTTGACGATGAACTTTCACCAGGGTAACGTTTCTGACCACCATTCCTCTTGCATACCCTTTTAGCTCAAGTTTTATAAGTTTTTCTTTCTTACTGCAAGGTATTCTGTTTCTTCCTTCACAAAACTGTTGCTTGTCTGTGTCATCCAGCTGATTAATAGTTACTAAAGTGGTCACTGGATTGTGTCGTATGTAGGTGTTTCATACTCTTACTCTTGTTTGTTTCCATGTGTGTGTGTGTTTCATATTTTTAATTTCAGGCAATTGCGTAATTTGGAAAAGGCCTTTGGTGGGGATGTTCGAGTTTGTGACCGCACCGCCCTTATCTTGGATATTTTCAACCAAAGGGCCGCAACTCATGAAGCAGCCTTGCAGGTAAGATAAATCCTACAAATAGAGATGGCCGTTGTGAAGACTTTTAGTTATGCTCTTCAGGAGCTGTGTGCTCAATCTGTAATGGTTTGCAGGTTGCTCTAGCACAGATGGAGTACCAGTTACCACGATTGACTAGAATGTGGACTCATCTTGAGCGTCAATCAGGTGGCCAAGTTAAGGGTATGGGAGAAAAACAAATTGAAGTTGATAAGCGAATCTTGCGTACTCAAGTAAGTAAAATATGTATACATTTCTGCAGTTTTTGGCCTCTTTTGTTTCTGCCCGTTTTTTGAAGACATACGATAGAGTTTGTGATTATATTTGTGCTGAGCAGTTTCTTAGGCTCTGTGTCTTTGTTTATGTTTTTCTGTATTGGTCCATTAAGATGAAAGTGTATTGAAATGTTTTGATATTAAATTGGCTAGATTGGAGTTCTCAAGAAAGAGTTGGAATCTGTTAGAAAGCATCGGAAGCAGTATAGAACCAGGCGGGTTGCTATACCTGTTCCTGTTGTATCTTTGGTAAGTTCAGGACAGTATTTTTAAACTCGTAGGAATTGATCAACCTTTCCTTTTCATATGTGAATGTTTATGCCGATTGTGTTTTAGGTTGGTTACACAAACGCTGGAAAGAGTACACTTTTGAACCAATTGACTGGTGCTAATGTACTCGCTGAAAATCGTTTGTTTGCGACCCTTGATCCAACCACGAGAAGGGTTCAGGTCAGTTAATTTTGCTAGAAGAGCAGATCTGCAATAGCATGTTATTTAATGTGGTATCGGGTTTTGACTTGAGATTTATTTTCTGGCTCCTTGTTCGTCAGATGCACAACGGGAAGGAGTTTCTTCTCACAGATACTGTGGGTTTTATTCAAAAGTTACCAACCACCTTGGTAAGGTCCTAATGGCTATTTTTCAACTAGCTCGTACCTGGATATCTCTGCATGTGCTTGCATCTATTTGTTAGCATTCCAATAAGTGTCTTTTTGGGACTGCGTCGTTGTTTTACTTAGCTGGAAAGTGTCTCTTGCAGGTTGCTGCTTTCAGAGCAACACTCGAAGAGATATCAGAGTCATCCCTTTTGGTGCATGTTGTTGACATCAGGTTTAGTAGTTTCATATCCTGGTTATTATGGGCTAATCATTCATAAGGCATCATAACTTTAACTCCTAATGATGATATGCTTGTAAAATGTTTAGCCACCCACTGGCAAATCAACAAATAGAAGCTGTAGAAAAGGTCATGTCTGAACTCGATGTTTCGTCAATCCCAAAATTGGTTGTGTGGAATAAGGTAATGTAAAGTAGTAGAGAGATGAATATGATCGTATTTTTCTATTCAGTCTCCTTTTTTATGTGCAAAATAACGTGGGTACAAGTATAATACTCTTTACGCCTCGGTTAGGTTGATAGAGTGGATGATCCTCACAAGATAAAGCTGGAAGCAGAGGAACATGGGGATGTAATTTGTATATCTGCTCTGACTGGAGAAGGACTAGACAAATTCTGCAATGCTGTTCATGAGAAGCTTAAGGTTTCACTTTCATCAAAATGTTTCGATATTCCTGGTTTTACAATTAACACCCATTGAAAATTTAGTTAATTAAAAATCTGTTACAGGATTCAATGGTTTGGGTTGAAGCCCTTCTGCCATTTGATAAAGGGGACCTTCTAAGCACCATACACAAGGTTGGAATGGTTAAAGAAACTGTGAGTAGATGACCGACCATCTTGCGTGGTTTCTTTTTTTTTTATTGGTATAGATGACTCAGACGATGCTCATGTCTTCGTCTATGTAGGAATACACAGAGAACGGGACGCTTATCAGAGCACACGTTCCGCTTCGTTTTGCTCAGCTGCTGAAACCTATGAGACACTTGGTCAAAGATGCGTCCCATATGCAAACAAGGGTGAAGTAGAATCATAGCAAGAACCTGAAGGCCTGTCTTTTCTTCGGAATTGTAGACAACATGTGGTTGGCCAAAAGCACCCGAAAGCACAACACGTTCTAACAACATCCTGAACATAAACCACAAAGAATGACTGTAAGGAATATTCGTCAATCAAAAAGAATGTGGATATACAAAAGCAACATAAGCTTGAACCCTATTTGAATTGTGTAGTGGCACACCCTTTTTGTACAGAGTAGAGCATCCTTTTGGAACCATGGGGTGTCATATAACTATTTCAGTTAACCAAAATGCGCGGCTACCTCGATACATGATTTACTTATAGTACCAAATCTAACACATCAATGCTTACACTGACTCGGAACAAACATCTTATCTTTAACATATCAACACTTTCAATCTATAATCGGCTTAAAATTTTAGCCTATACATTTATTCCATCCAACGGCCTTGCTGGCGGCTTAGTTTCTCCTTCTAGTTTCCACATGAAACATTTTACAGAACAGCAAAAAACAGGTACAAATCCATGCAATATTTTTAATGAGATCATTTCTACCTATAATTATAAACAAGCAGAGGTCTACAAGCTGCTCAATCACTCAGCATCTTCCGCAGTGAAATCAGGCTCAGGAGGCTTCTGCAGCTTTACCAACTCCCTAATCTTTGTGTTCCGGTTCCTGTGTATGGTGCGCAGCGCACTAGCAGCAAACTTTGTGACAAGAAATGCAGCTCCCATGGAGGA
Organism: Moricandia arvensis; assembly: GCA_905132765.1. Lineage (NCBI taxonomy): Eukaryota > Viridiplantae > Streptophyta > Magnoliopsida > Brassicales > Brassicaceae > Moricandia > Moricandia arvensis. The sequence goes on along the minus strand of CAJHQP010003747.1, from coordinate 17,363 downwards.
TGATGTTCCAGTGGTTGAGATGGGCACAGCGGCCTCGGCCTCGGCCTCTGCCTCTTCCATCTTCTTCCTCTTGCAGTACCGTCGCCATGCAGCTTGGATAAAGCAAGCAGCCCAAGTCCTCCATTGGTGAGAGTAAAACCTGAATGTGTGCTGCACTTGCCTGCTATGCAAACGCCTGAACTGGCTTGCTACAAACTTCAGCTCCTCTGAGGCCAGCGCAAACGCCTCTACCTCTGTCAGAGCTTTCACAGTTCTCGTGGAGGACGGGAGATTCACACCTGATTTTGGATCCAATGCCCATGTCAGAAGCTCTTCACCGCAGAACTCTCCTTCTTTGAGGAGACTGTAGTTGAAGAAACCGCTCCTGCCTCCATCTGTTGTCACACTCTCGAGGCGGCCACGTATTATAAATAGCATCTCGTCTACAGGGTCTCCTTCTCGGACCAAGTAGGTACTCTCTGTGAACAAGCTTGGTTTTAGCCGCATGCAGATCGCATCCAGCAGCTTGTCGTCCATGCTCTCAAACAATGGAACCTAATATCATGGTGATAACAAATAGTAAGCATGTTCAGTACCAACTGTATCATGAACATAGTTAACTAGTTAAGTGGTTTTGTCCTTAATATTCAAAAGGTTCTGTGATCTTAAGAAGTTTGAATAGATAACAGTGTAAAATCTTTACCCTGCGCACTAAAGCTAGACAAAGATGGCGCTTGATGTCTCTCCGGAGATCCTTGGGGAGATTCTGCACGAGATACTCTTCATCTACACCACGTGTCTCCAGCCATTTATACTGGTCATAGCGTCTCACACGCTGCCTAAGATCTTGTGGTAACATCCTGTGATGCATCCACTGTTCTGAATCACGCCTCTTCACTCTCATTTCTTCCAGCCGGATGGTAAGAGACTGGAGATATGTCTGTCACAAGATTTCATATGTTGTTAGAGAGTCTTTTACATTCACAGGAACAAATAAAACTAGGCTCCCACTGAAAGGGCTGGCAGGAAGTTTATACTGATCATGATGGGTAGCTAAAGTCACCTGCATGTTTCCAATGAGAAGAGCAAATAGAATCAACCCAGCAATGGCCAGAGTGATGGAAAACATAATCTCCAATGGGTAAGTACTTGTTTCAAGCCCTTGTCCAAGTGTGCTGTTGTGCAACCAATGAAAGTTACAATTTGAATACAAGGAATTAAAGAATGTGTTATGTATATATATATATGAATCTCAATGACGCAGAACTTTGAGCAATACACGAAAGGAGTAAACAAGAGGTTACCTCAAGTTCTGAAGACCCCACCACAAACAATAACAATATTTTGTGATGAACTTTTGAGATGAAACAATGCCAGATGATAAAGCCTGTGTATAAATCCCAAAGTCAAATGGAGGATTAGGATCATCGAGCTCAGCGCGACACTTGGACTGAAGAACAGATTCTTTGGTCTTGTTCCAAACATCATAGCCGTCCATGTTTTGATTGCCACAGTACAAGAAACCTGTTGTGCAATTCCCTGCAGCATCATTACAGGCCTCCTGCCAACAGGCGTCGTTACGTTCTAACGCTAAAAGGTACCAAAACGCTCCAACTATCTGCAACATAAGCACAGTGGTTCAATATATATATATAAAACTTACCAAACATCTTATTACCGAATAGTACACAAGTAAAACTAATACGATCAGTTGCTCCTCATAGCAAACTTGATACTTGTGATCTCATGCAACAACAACTAGGATAAGAAGGAATGTCTTAGAACATCACAAGTAAGCAGAGACTCTAGAAACCTGGCTAAGATGCTCTACATGTTTTATGAAACTATTTTTTCAACAAAGGTTCACAACACTGAAACTGGTTCCTGGCGTTGCATTAGTGCCAGAGTCACATAGCTCAAGGTAAAACTGGGCAAGCATTGAACAAAAAGAAATGTAATTCATCAAGAGAAAAAAAAAACTAGGCACTTACATGACTTGCAAGCATATATAATAGCAGATAATAGGCAGCACCAGCCCAAGCAGTTTCTGCAAAGACACCTGCTGTTCTTTTCAGTTCTGATGTCAAGGGTAGGACACGAAGAAACCGCGGTATATACTGAACCAAGACAATGAAAAGCAAAGCCTGCTTTGTAGCCAATACATCCGATCCCCTTGACCTTTGCAAGAACCTCCACACTACAATCTGCACAATACACAGAGTGAATAAAGTAAATCTGAAACCAACTGAATGCATCTTTTCAATAAAACATAGCTAAAAGGCAACAATGTCGTCCAAAACACATTAACGAAACGAATGAAGTTACATAACCAACCTGAGGGACAGGAAGTACAGAGAGAAAATCAATGATAAACCACCGTCGCAAATATCTCTTTGCTATCTGTGCAGGATCTATCACAAGCTCACCTCGCCCAAAGACCCTGGACGAGGGTGCAATATAAGCAGTCCTAAACTGGAGAGCCATGTGAGCAAGATAAAACACATCGATGAAAGTCCTGAACGTAGTTGCTGTGATAGCAAGCTTCCGGTCAATACCAAGACACTTAGACTCACCATCAATCACAGGAAGGTAGAAGAAAAAAGGGTCCACAAACACCGAGAGAATACACGACACAACAAACAGCTTATTGCAAAACAAAAGAGTTTTGTCCTGAGGATCAAATATCTTCTTTTCAGAAACTTTAAGGTCTTCAGGGAAGACAGCTCTATAAACACCGAAACCAAGTGAACGACCAATGGATTTAAGACCTTTGGAACCTTTTTGGAAACGTTTCTTGAAGGATCCAGATGTGTTGTGGCTTCCATGGATAGGATGAAGTGGTCCACTGATACTGGAGGAGTAGTTATGTTGGCGGGATACAGATGATGATGATGGTAACTTAAAGTCCAGATCATCCACCCTATTTAAGCATATGAGACCAACAGAGAAGCTTTCAGATTATATTAAGGAGTCATCTAATGAATCAAAAGGATGCACTAACCTCACAAAAGTTTCTGGTTTGCCTGCCATGATTGATTACTAGTTTTGATAAGAACTCTATAACCTTGAAAGACTTAAGTCCACGATCACTGGCTCTATTGATAAAGAGAGAGAACACAGCTTAGTTATACTGTTCTCATGAGGAACAAGCTACATCATCAAAACAAAAGAAAACATTTTATTTTTTCTTTTTTGCATAAATAATACATGCCAATGGTTCAAGATTCACTTACTCTCTCACCAATAAATGATTAGCTAGTGAAGCAAAAAAATCATTTTGATGCATTTATATAATAGACATCTATACAAAGTAGTAGAGACGAATCAAGAAACATGAATCCGATACGAGCAGAAAAGAGACAAGAACCTAAGAACAGTTATAGGAACAGAAGAACAGAAGTGAACTTGCTAAAAGAAGAAGAGAGAAGACAGTTTACTTACTTAAAAGCTAATCCATGGCTTTAGACGATTGTTTCAGAAGACCCGATGATGATGAGGATAAAGATTTTTGCAGTTTGAGGAAAAAAGCAAGAACAAGAAGACACAGAAAGTGGGTGTAAAGCGAGCAGACCAGACAAGTGGTATCTCTCCTTTACCAACAAAGAACCAAAGATAAAATAAAATAAAACTAAAGCAATGGAGGAGAAAGGGGAAATGACGATTTTAACCTTGATTATTAGATTTGACCTTTTTTAAAACTCAAAAGCAACCGAAAAAAAACAAAGACTCTCTCTCTTCTTTAGAGAGAGAAGTCTCTCTCAATTTCCGCTTGCGGATTTTCAGTTTCGCTTTTGCGAATATTCTTTTGTTGTGTTTCAAACAAAGTTTGACTCTCGTTCTTCAAGTTTATCCTATCAAACTTTGGTTTGAAGTCAATAAAGTGATCCGCTTTTATAAAATAGGTTTCATCGGATCTTTCCTAGTAGCTCTCTGGGTTTATATCTTATCCCATCCAATCTCTCTTCAATTTAGAGTCGCCGATCTTGGACTGGGTAATATCGTCTCCGCTTAATCCGCAGTCCTTAGTGGGCGGAACAAGATCTTCGGTCGCATCTGTATCGAAGATGTGGAGGTGCTCCAGCCGTTTGTCGATGAAGATTGAAGATGGAACGGAAGGTAATCGAGGAGAAGCTGCTTTAATTGGTATTGGCATGGAGAAACAAGGTTTTCTAACGACGGAGATGGATGAGTCGTGGTGGTGGGTTCAGGAAGAGTCACGAAGGAGCAATTAGATTCAGCGGTGGAGAAGCTCGTGAGTGGCCGACACTGCCGCTTAATGAGATGGTGACACGTGGTCATGAGTGTCCCTTTGTATCTTCTTCGCTGGGCACGTGAACAACCTATGCCGACTCCAAACCCTTAAAAATTTAATGTTGATCTGCTTTGTTGCTGGACCTTGTTTTATGCCCATACCAATGTAACAAGCCCATTTGGGTTTCTTCAATGAAATTGAATGTCGACAAAAAAAAAAATAAAACTCAAAAGCAAATGTGTTTCAAACATGTATGAAATGAAACACACCGTCATTAGTCTTACTGGTCAACCGGTTGGATCCAGTTTTTTAAAGTATAGATTTTTTTATTAAATAAAAATAAAAATCAAGATAAATTAATAAGCCAACGTATACTTCGCAAGAAGCAACAAATAAACCTCGGACTAGCCACTCGAAATCCCAATCGGGTTTCGGTATGTGTTCATTCGGAATTCAATCCCATTCAAATATTATAAAAATTTAGATTAATTTCGGTTCAAATTTGTTCAAATTTAGTCGGTTTCAATTCATGCTTAATTACATGTCCAAAGATCCAGTTGAATCCAAAATAATTTCGGTTTCAGATACTTATCGAGTTATCGGTTCTAACAATATTAATTAATATTTGATTAAACTCAATATATTCTAATCATTTCTACAATTTTATGTATTTAGCTTCCTCAAATCATATTGTTGTCTTTCAGAATAATTTTATGAAATTTTTCTATAACCATGAAAGACAATCATACATAATGAAACATAAAAAATAAGTTAATAACTAACAATTCTATAAACATAAAAACAATATCTACATTTCAAAATCTCTAACATTGTTTAAACTTCAAACAAATTTATTCATAACTAAACTTGAAATGCAATGTCAAACATATAAAAATATTAATATTAACCAAATAAAAATATATATTATATTAAACTAAATATTTGAGTTAATAATTCTTGTAATAACTAATTACTTTAGGTACTCAATCATATCTTAGTATTTTGGATACATATTATAAATCAAGTATGAGTATAATTTTTTCTTTAGAATTTTAAAATTTCAGGGTTTTTCGGATATCCATTTAATTTCGAGTTCGGATACTAGTCATAATCCGAAATACCGCAAAATAAAATTCATTCACTATTTATGTCAAATTCGAATTGGTTCAAATTCATTTTTATCGGATCAGATTCGGTTGAAAATTTTGGGGTCGGATTATTTGCCCAACCCTAAATCAACCTATTGTTAACTATCATTGTGCCTAGTCTGGAGAGTTTATCCCTAGATTACTGAAAGTCATATGTTCTTCTCCTATTTATTTATCTACCAAGTATTTACGTTTTCATGTATTACTTATACACTGCAGATATGTCATTCAACAATTCTTAAATTAGATTGTGGTAACAGAGAAGCAGTGATCCTATAAACATCAAATCAAACGACCATTTCAGCTTCTTTGACACTCGAAGGGATTCCAACCTCCAGTCTCATAGTAGCTCTATACTGTTCAGGCACTTCAGCACCAGCCTGCGCACATATCTCCACAACAGCAGGCGCTTGTCCGTAGAAGCTTCTTAGCTCCCTCTGCATTGGCGGCCCGTTCACACCAGGAACATGCCAAACATATCTCGGTGGTATCAAGTCGTCAAGCACCGCAGATTGCCAGCCATGCTGGCCATTCCTCTGTTGGTGCTTGAACGCACCACAGTTCTGAGCCTTGTGTCCTGTTGGACCTACGTGGACCTCTGGACAGTACCCGCAGACTCTAACTCTGTACATCCTCATCAGCTTTTTGGCTCCTGCTCTCATCTCTTCCCATGCTTGTAAAGTCTCTTCTGCTAGGGAGACTGTTTCTTCTTCGCTAGAAGGTGGAGTGATCTCTGAGGCAGGTAGCTCGGTTAACAAGGGCTCTGGAGGAAGATGGGGCTCTGGATCAGGCAGTTCAGTTTCATCTGCATCAACAAACTCGCTTTTGCCAATGCGGATAATCGGTTTTCTTCTCCTTTTTGTTGGAAACTCAGGGATTTCAACGCCTCCCTGGATGCATAGCTCAACTACAGCGGGAATTCTAGGAATGGAGAATCTCTCATCATGACGGATACGCTTGCCAAGCCGGTCATAGAGGTGATAAGCTTCAAGAGGAACAATAACGTCTTCAACAACAGAGTTAGTCCATTCATGAAGACCTTTCCTTTGAGAAGCACTCGGACCTTTACATGACTTAAAGGGATGCCCGTAAGGTCCAACATGGATCTCATTACACCACCTAAGAGACAAAAAGAACAACACATCTGATTCTCGAACCCATAATCAAACAGAACCGAACTTGAAACAAGAAGAGGGAAGAAGAGGAAGTATTTACCCACAAGCATTAACACGAACTACTTTCATTAACCGGTGGAGATTGTTGATCAATCTGATTCTCGCATTGTATACTTTATAAGCAAGAGGCACAAGGCTCTTGACGACCATACCATTCTTAGGAGGAGGGAGTGGTCTCTTAGGTTTATCTTTGTTGTTCTTAACTCTCTCCCTAGCTGCACGTCTCAGGTCCACAATGGGAACCGGAAAGGGTTTCTTCTCTCTCTTAGAGTACTGCTTAGGTGCGTCAGCGTTCTGAGGATGATCACTTCTCACAAAAAAAAATGGAAAAGCTTGACGCCCTTTACTAAACACAAGTCTAGAATCTAAGTAATGCCTGCTACTTCCCTGCACAAGATATCAATACACAACAGTACGTAAGTACTTGAAACTGAACTCTACACATATCATTATTACACAAACAAAAGTACTGGTCTTTTTCTAACTACCAAACACTAGAACTAAAACGAGGGACGATGCAAACACCAAAGGAAGCAGAGTGAAGTGAATTGGATGATAGTTACTGAACTACATAAGGAAGCTGACCTGAAGAGAAGCTGAGAATCCGAAACAAGAAGACGAGTTGGGTTTGAGAAATTGATTCACGGGAACTTTCTGAGTAGCAAAAGGAACACTTTTGGGAGGAAACGCCGAAAGGGTACCAGCATCTGACCCTGGGAACAACATAGAGAAACCAAAATCAATTACAGTAAGTCTGACAGTAAAAGTGATGATATTGATCATGGAGAAGAAAGCTTACAGGAAAGAGTGGAGTACGTAATCGACATCGTCGAGGACTGATGGTTTAAAGCATCGGGGAAGATGGAGGATAAGATGAGAGTGGTCTCAGTCTCGGGGAGACGATGAAGATGGCTAGTGAGAAACGTGGACAGACATAAGCCTAAAAATGGGCTTTTAATAGTTTAATGGGCTGAATTGTAGGTCTAGTTAAGCCCACGTAGATTAACATCTGTTTACAACTAGAGGTGCCTTTTCTCATATTTTATTTCTTCCTAATTTTGAATTAACCGGATTACATAACTGGAGATTTTAAATACAGTTTGCTGATATGAGCCAAAATTAAACTGTATTAAAATTTAAATCGGTGCTCAGATTAAGTACTTCTCGAGTAATAAAATAAAGAAAACGAAGCTCGTGAAATGAAGAAGCCAAGCGTTACAGAGCTGTGTGTTAATTGTGACCAAAACCAACACTTTCAGTCACTATTGCATTTACCCCTTCCTCCATCAGCTGATGGGTCATCGATGCATTAAACACACCGGAATCATCCATGTAAATCCCAAAAGATTATTATTACAAATGGGATATTTATAAAGTTTCTTTTGGTGATATTTAAAGAAGAGTAAATGGTTGGCATGTGACTAAGACACTGGGTATTTAATATGGATTCTAGGGATAGACACAGAACTAACATTACATCATTAGTGTTTGCCATTTGGTAATTTTTATTGTAATTCACAAATATCTAATTTTTTATTTGGTTTAAATTACGGATAATTGTAAAATCGAATATCCAAGAAAATTACAGCTATTTATGACTATTTAATATTTTATTAATTTTATTCAATACAAATATATATATATATATATAGAAAAAATCAATACAAGTTTATTTCAACAATTTTTTAAAATTGTAGGTTTTATAAAGGTTTATATTCATTTCTTTATTTTTTTTATTTTATAAATAAAATTATATGTTATAGTATTTTTTATAATTATATATTTAGAGTTCTATATTTAATTATAAATATACATCTATAATATTTTTAATATTTGTAATTTGTCTTACTTTTAATGGATATTAATTTTTAGCTGATTTGTTACTAAAATTTACTTCGATTTTTTGAATCGAACCAAATAAATAACAAATTGATTCAAATTTAGCAGAGAAAATACCTAGTGTAGTCCTAGTTAACTAAATAACCATCGAAGTAAATGAACTTGGAGGAAAAAAATTTAAACACCCGCACCAGTGTCCAGAAATCAAGGCAGAGTTTCTGCACAATACGTCCCTTTTTCCTTACACCATCTGACGATTCTTAAGTAATATATTAAAAGTATGAGATTTATATCCCAACCTCCATTCTCTTTCCAATGGACCTAGTTTGAATGGTTTTATATATTTATTTTACAGGCGACAATGGAACACAAGAAACAAAAGAGAGAGAGAGAGAGAGGTTTCTTCAAGACTTCTCCAACTACAAAAAAAAGGTGGTACTGTTGATAAAAACTAAACAAGCAAATTGCTTTTCAGTTGACACAACACCACAATTAAGTGCACAAAGTCATTTCCAACACTGCACAAAGTCTCTCTCTGCTTCCATCTTCATCACTGCTGCTGTCTCAACCCATCTAAAAAGCAGTTTTGTTTTTATTTTATTTCATTTTTCTTTTTTCCATCCTCACACTCACAGTCACAGCAACAACACCAACAACAGCAACATGATGTGTCCTTCTTTTCTGCTTCTTTGTCCTTCTCTGACTTCTTCTTCTTCTCATCTTGCTCTATTACAATACTACACGAAACCCATAGTAGCCTCCCCTCCTCTCTCTCTCTGTCTTTACTCATTCATTCTTTCAAGAGCTTTCTCTTCATCTCTTTCCTTCTCTGATTCTGTAAGTACACATCTCGTTTTCTTCTGATGAATCCAGCTCATGGAGACTTCACTCCCTCCCAACTCTATTCGTTTTGAGGATCCTAAAGTCAGATTCAGGCACCACAGCCTTTTGCAAGACTATCAAGAACTGCATATGGTACCACCAACTCTCTTTTCTTATTCTCTTGAGTTTATAAAACAAGTTTTAGTTTCTTCATCTGCTCTACTTGTCTCTGGATCTAAAGGAATTGCTCAAGATTTTTTTGTTCTCACCCTGATCCCTTATCACAGCTTAGAAAAAAGAGAGAAAGATTAAAACTTTGAGATTCCTTATCAAACATAAAGCCTATTGCTTCTTCTGTTTTGTCATGTGTAGTTATGCAAATCTATATTAGTCTTATTAGTGATTGTTTCTCTCATATCTTAAGATCACTTTGGTTCTGTATATTATTAACGTGTATTGTTGTTTTGTTCGATTACACAAGGATACTGAAGCAGTGAGAAGGAAGCTGCAGATTATGCAAGAGAGAAAGGCAACACTAATGGCCGAAGTCCGGTACATATATTTACAATCTTTGACACATTATATCATTACGTCCTTGATGTTTATTTCTTCAAGTGGTTTATGTTTGTTTGATCAGATTTCTGCGGCGAAAGTACAGACATTTGAGAGAAGATCAGCCTGTTATGCAGCAGCCATCGGATGTTAAGAAGGGCAGAGGAAGATCAAGTGGTGTGAAGAAGAGTAAGACGCAGTTAATCCAAGTGGAAGTGTCTCCTAATAAGACAAGTGAAGCAGAAACTAAGCATGCTTCACTTCCTGACTTAAACCACTCAGGAATGGTTCCTGAAACCAAAACCAAAACCAAAAAAGTTCCATTGTTCGATCTAAACCAGATATCTGTAAGCACTCTCACAATGCTTACAAAGAAACCCAACATGACATTAACTCTTTGCAAAACCCACTTAACCACCTCTTAAATTGATTATAGGGAGAAGAAGAGGAAGAATTAAACAATAGTGAGGAGAGAATGAGAGTGGAAGAAAAGAGCAGTGCATGTAAGAGAATGAGCAGCATCGAGATGCTGTCTTGCAGGAATGGAGGAACCGGTTCACATAAGAGGAAAAGCTCATGGCAAGATCCTGTTGCAGCTCTTAGAGTCTAAAAGACATCATTGTCGTCAAGTACTATCTTGTAACATAGCTCCACTGTATTTGCTTATCTACTCCGTTGAAAACATATCCTTGTCAATACTTGAAGGGGCGACCTATACATGTGACATTTGTATTCTTTCCATGTGTCCTTCTTAGACGAGTTAACATAATAATCTACGGATGTGATCCAAAACTCCAGGAACAAGATCTACGGTCAAAAAGCGTGCACACGTGTTTAAATAAACAGAGACGTCTCGTGTTAACTGTATATTCATTACCGAACACAAACACACATGATCTTGTTCACTGAAACGTAACAAGAGGAAGAAAAAAGCAAGAACATTTATGGACGAAGACGTGTTGGCTCCAGAGATACTCACTAACATTATCTCAGGGCTTACGACTCAACAACGGTGGAGGACCTTTTATTATTCCAAACTTGTGAACACTTAACATATTAATAATTGTTTAATATATTAAGATAAATATAAAAAAAAAAATTTTAAAAAATTTCTATTTAGATTAAGTTTGTATTTTTGTATTCTACGAAATTATCTTTAAGTATCAATATAGGTCTAATTGAGAAATATTTTATAATATTTAAAAAAAAATATTGAAAGTTTTAGTTTTAACTAGTTTCTAAAGTTAATAAAAGAAATATTCTTATATTTTCTTCTAAAGACTTGATGCTCGTCTGTAAATCATGGCTAACAATTTGCAAAGATCCGTATCATTGGTCTATCTTTGATCTTGAGACGTTTCTTGAGTTGACTCACTGATGGTCTCCTAAGTTTGAGGTTAAGATGAACTCAATGCTCCGATCAGTTACTATTATTGGATAATTTTAAGTTCATAAAAACTTTACATATTAATAAATATTTAATATGTTAATAAATAAATACAATAAAGAAATCTATAATAGGAAAATGAAAATTTTTATTAGATTAAGTTTGTATTTTTCATATCTCACATGTTAAAAAAATTGTCTTTAATTATAAATATAGGTTTATGGAAAGTTGTTTCAAAATATAAAAGAGAGTATATCATAAAAGAGAGTATATCATAAAAGATCTAAAGAAGCATTGAAAACTTTAGTTTTTTAAAGCTAATAAAAAAATTGTTCTTATAATTCTTTGTTTCTATAAATCTTGAATTGGTATCAGAGTCTTAAATTGGAGACTCAATCTAAGCTTAAGTTGAAGCTTTGATCTTGGTGACTGTAAAGCAGAGATCGCGAAGGCAAGATGGCTAACGTGACTAAGGCTACACCGCACTCGAAGGACTTTGGATCTCCATTCATCCAATGTCCAATTTTAGCGTCGACAAACTACACAGTTTGGTCGATGAAGATGAAGGTTACGATGCGTGTTCATGAAGTCTGTGAAACGATAGAATCTGGTTCGGATGATCAAATAAAGAACGATGTGGCGATAACTCTTTTGTTTCATGTTGTTCCTAAAAACTTGATTCTCCAGGTGGGAGAACAAGCCACTTATAAAGACATCTGAACGCCATCAAGTCACGACATTTTGGAGTTGTTCATGTAAGGAAGGCGTTGGAGTTGATCCATGAAGATGATCAAAAGCCATATGAATGTCTCACATCAAAGAAACCAAATATCGAGTACTTGAGGATATTCGGTAGTGTAGCACATGCGAAAATCAGTGTGCCACATCTAAAAAAGTTAGATGGGAGATCAAAGAGTGTGATCAATCTTGGAACTGAGTTGGGTTTCAAAGAATATAGACTATATGATCAAGTCGCAGGAAAGGTGATAGTGAGTAGAGATGTGATTTTCGATAAGAAAAAAGCTTGGGATTGGTGGTCTATAACAAACCAAGTAGATTGTGAACCAAATACACATAAGTATGATATAAAAGAAGCTAATGGTAAGGTGATGATCATGAAGCTATAAATCAAGATGAAGAATAAGAATAAGATACTAATCAAAATGCAAACCCTTCAGACGATCACAAGGCGAAACTTTAGACGTTAGTCAAAGGAATGTCGAGTGTAACACACGAAGAAAGCGTGTGTGATGAATGTCTAGCAGGGAAGCAAATTAGACACTCATTTCCGACTAAGGATATGGTTTGTTTGGAATTATTGTATGGAGATTTGTGTGGACGAATCACACCACCAACGCCAGAAAATAATCGTGAGGCATTCTATCGGTTTAAAAAATTTCACACTGATAGAGGATAGTTTGCCTCACTTAATTTCAATCTAGGTTGCACCGATAGAGGAGGAGAGTTTGCCTCAACTAAGTTCAATCTAGGTTGCACCAATAAAGGTGGAGAGTTTACCTTAGCTGAATCGAAGATGTCAAACTACTTATGGGTTGAAGCGATGGTAGCCGAGTTGGAGTTTATTACAAGAAACAAGATATGAGAGCTTGTGGATAAACCACTGGTGTTGAACCTATAAGGTTAAAGTGGATCTACAAGATTCAATGAGCATACAAAATCGAGATAATAGATAAGAGTTATGATGAATGAATCATGTGTGACACAAATATGGAAATGTGTAACACAAATCATGTAGAATTGGATTCGAGTTTAAATATCCCAAGGGCTGAAGATGAACCAAAGATAAATGCTATGGATTTCAGAAGAAGCATAGGATGTTTGAGGTATGTACTTCACACAAAAACAATAGTGTGTAACACAGTTGGTGTTTTAAGTCGATATATGCAAACTCCAGGTGTTGAGCAAAAGGCCGACATCCTTATACAACCATTAGCAAAAATTAAGTTCAAGCAAATGAAGAATTTAATTGGAGTTCAAAAAATTAATTTCCCTAATTTAAATTAGAATTAGGGAGTGATTTTGAATAATTCCAAACTTGTGGAAATTTAACATATTAATAAGTGTTTAATAAGTTTGTGGATTGGTCGGACTCTTCTCGACACATTGACTCTGTTCCTACAGAATATTTAGACGCTTGTCCTCAAGATGGAAGCTGACGCGATCGGGAAAACACATGAAGAATCTAGAGCGTTTGGAGATTCAGTTTTCTAGATTGTCTGCCAAGGGACTTGCGTCTACATGTAAGGGATGTCCGAAGCTAGAGAACTTAGAATTGTCTGGGTGTATATATTTCTCAAGCCGTGATATTGCAAATAATGTGTCGAGCCTGAAGTGCCTCAAGGAGGTGAAGAAGCCAGATGTGTATGTGCCAAGGTCAAGAGATGTGGTCGCTCAGCTCAGACTGAGAGATACGGACACTAGAGACTCTATGACGAGGGGTTTGATTAATATACAAGCCATGAGGATCTGAGTTTCCACGACACTTATGTTATGTTCTGCTATAAAACAGAACTTTTATAGAGTTTGCAAAATAATAAATCTAATAAAACTAAACTTTTTAAAACTTCTAATTACTTATCACAAATTCACAAACTAATAACATTAGACTTTAACATTGTTTTGAAAAGTTTTAACTGAATAAGACAAGAATCATTCTAAAATCTAAATTTTTATAACTCTTTGTTAATACACAATCCAATAACACCTTCTTAATTAGTAGTAACTTAATAAAGTCAATTGAAAGTTTATAATATTTTTATAGACAACACAAAAATCTTTTTTTTTGAAATAACTTTTTTTTCTAAAACTTTCCATGACCGCAGGGATACTATATATATAACAACCTAACCGGTTCTGTTATGTGTTAAATGGTGCTCTGTGTAGAAGTAAAATGATCAAGCATTTTTGTTGGTTTTACAAACTTGGAAAAGACCAAACCATAGAGATCATGATCTTCATGTTGTACACACTTATGTAGAACTCAAACTTATATGAGAATACATATAATATAAGTTCTTGTTGATATTACTATCGTCTACTACAATTCTTGTAGAGAAAAAAAAAAGGAAAAAAAAGACTTTTGACAGTAGAGAAAACCTAGAAAAGAAGAGAGAGCAGGAAAGAGGAGGCAAAGCAAGCAGTCATATGGAAGGAGCCTGACAAAAGCGTTGCAGAAGCTGATGTGGTGGTGCGAGACCTTCTGAATCCTCCTCCCCTTCTCCTTATGAAAACTCCAAGCTTCCTCGTTACACTAGCTTCTTCATCTTCATGACCTGAACATAAAGGAAGGGACTGAGACAAGAACAAGAGCAAGATGATTGTTAGGATGAGCAAGCGTTTGACGTCAGCCATCTCTGCTCCAAGTTAAAGTTTTGGTCCTCTGTTATGATTATAAAGAAGACGGCTATAGTTGAAGAAGATACGTCTTGTTAGATGAATATTAGTTTATTAGCATTTGGTGGGATGATTGAGACATGAAATGATAAGATAACATCAATAATGTCATGTGGAGCCAATCGCGGCCATAAATAGTATCACAACGCGATCATTGACTAAGCCAAGGTCAAAGCTGGCCACGATGTATATAATTACCGAATCAACTATTTTACCTTAATGCCAAAGTCGAGCAACTTTCTTTCCACACACTATTCTTTGATGAACTATGTATAAAAAAGGTTCCAATATAGGGTGGGAGGGGGTCTTCTATTGAGTAGATGCTACTAACCTGGAAGGTAATCATTGTGGGTAAGCTAAGATTTTGTCCAAAATGGATGGCTCCACCTCCCGGAAAGATGTGACTTGACCAACTCGTTTAGCTAATTCCCCTGTGACTCGGTCCATGTAAAGAAGATACAAACCGTTTCTTTCTTCCAACGCAGCTACTGCTTTCCTCGCATGGACTACTGATGCTATCCACTCCTCAAACAAACTGCAAATCGATCAAACACAACCAATCTCAGCATCATTGGGTTCTTTCTGTAATCTATAAATGTAGTTTTGTCAGAAATGGAAACAAACTAGAAAATAACAATATAAAATAAAAAGACCAAACAATATCAGAGCCAGGTTTCGATCCTGGGACCTGTGGGTTATGGGCCCACCACGCTTCCGCTGCGCCACTCTGATTTGTTGGTTGAATATCATAAATAACATATCTAGTCTTTAATGTACCAGATTCAAGTGCTTCACTCTCGGCCCAGGGTAGCAAATAGTCACATATCAGGAACTCAATTAGCTGTATCCTGCAGGTTCATAAGACAATAGAATCAAGCTCAGCAGTCCCATGTATCATAGAAACACATTCTTATCAGATTACCAAAATTTACAATACTTACGATATAAACATGCACTCATCCATCTCTGGGAATGATTCATCAAATGGGTCCATGACCAGTAGGTTTTCGGCTAAAATGGATATTCTCTGAGAAACAGCGAATATTGCACGCTGTCCAATGTATGAATCACTTCCCAGTTTACGGATAAGATGTTGGGCATAAACCGACACTTGTTTCTACTTGTTAACAGATTTGTAAACACACAAAAAACAAATATTAGAAATGATAACCAGAAAGAGAAAATCATAACTAAGCTGCTAGATTTACCATTTCCTTTTAAGGGAGTGCACATTCTGTTCATCAGCTGTGTAATCATGGAACTAATAGATTCTTCAACAGATTCCAAGTTTCTCCCCAACGATATCAGCTTCTTCAGTGAAGCTTGAGCATGCCAAAAAGAGCATATTAGCAAGAAGAGGAACAACATCACACGTTTGTTTCATGAGTGCAAAGCAACCTTCCAGTAAAAGGAATGCCAGCTCAGAATATAAATAATAAGTTTGCAATTCATGAGTTTCAGTAATATTACCTAAAATGAAATCCAAAGCCTGATGTGACCAGTTGCTGAAATAAGAGGCCTGCAGAGATATAAGAAGCAGTTCAATGTTAGAAAACATGTGAACAGTGCACATTAAGAAGAAATCTTAAGTAAAAAAGCCTAACACTGGAGTCTGCTTCAGCCAGTTCTAGTAGAAAATCAATAGAAATCTTTAGATTCTCAGCTTCCCTTCATATCCCAGTCCTGCAGTCAAGGGTTTCTACTCAGATTAGAAAGAGTCATAGAAGATGAACTGGGGGTTCTTGGCTACATACACTCTAGGTAATATTATGGTATGGGTGTTGTATGATGCATAAATGAAACTGAAAGTGAGAGATAATAGGCGGTGAAACAAGCCTAGGAAGACCCTTAAAGAAACCTGAGAGCCCCAATATTTGAGAGAGTTGAGTTGATTTCCTTCTCCCCCTTTTCCTTGCTAGGGATCAAATGACAACACAAGCTGATAAGTTTACATCACACAAACACAAAGGTAACAAAAAAGGATACAAATATGTGCAAACTATACATAAGCATGGGGAGGAGACCTAGTCTGAGAAATCTACGACGAAGAACATCATTGAATCTCGGTTCAGAGACCTCTCCAAACCGCCTGCCGCTGAACTCTCCCAAGTTATCAAAGAAATAACACTTGCAAGAAGCACTCGCTGGGAATAAATCACATTGATAAGCACCTAAAATGCATTAATAAACTGATCTTGCAGCCTTTCCATTTTGGGAGATCATTAATAAACGAATTGCTAAAGTTGAGAGAGACAGAACATTACTTTCAGCATTCTTGAGATCTTCCTGGAGTCTGATTATCACCTTCTTTCTCTCTTTAGCCTAATCTCAAATTAAATCAAAAGCCACACAAATGTTAGAACCCTAGAAACACACAAATCATATAAGCTTCCCAGATACCCTAGAGAGAGAAAAAATTGAACCAAATATCAAATCGATAGGTAGCCCTAGAAACTCCGTAAACATGGTAATAGATTTCACAAAAGAGACCTTGTGCTTCCAGCGAAGAGCATCAGTCTCGGAGGTGGAATCACAACGGGAAGTAGAGGAAGAAGATCTACGGTGGTTCTGGATCTTCGATCGTAGCAGAGAAACAGCGATCGCCAGTTTTAGCGACTCTTCCTTCTCCATGGGATTAGCTTCAGCTAAGCTCGAACTCATTTCGTTCAAATAATAAAAGGAACTGTTTTAATTTCTCGGGATAATAAACCTTGCGCGGGAGAGCTTTTGTGTTACTTACTATACGGAGGCCCGATACGGCCCATTACTGCATATAAGAGGGCCCATAAATTCAA